>WMED01019225.1:0-11317 GCA_019650415.1 Pipa parva | reverse complement strand
GGGCCAGAGCCGGCTCTGCGTTTAGGGCAAGCATTCCCAATTCCGCCAGGCCAGTGCTGCGACAAAAGAGACATTGGTTTGACAAAGGAACAATCTCATAAACAGTACAAAATATTTACATTTTTCCTTCAAACAGGTACTTCTTTAATAAACATGAGAATTAATAAGAATATTTCTCTATTTATTTAATAATATAAATATATTTTAATACACAATAAACATTTGAATGAAATACATATACATCAAGGGTGGGAGGGAGGGATGCTGCTTACCCAGTTCCAGTGCACAATGACCATGAGGACTCCAGGCCCCTCCCACTTCCTTTTTTCCCACACAACCTTCTTCCTGTAACTCCCACCTACTCCTTTCCCTTGCA
Source organism: Pipa parva (assembly GCA_019650415.1). Taxonomy (NCBI): domain Eukaryota; kingdom Metazoa; phylum Chordata; class Amphibia; order Anura; family Pipidae; genus Pipa; species Pipa parva. The sequence continues at coordinate 10,941 of WMED01019225.1, read as the reverse complement.
GTTCCTACCCAGTCAATAGCTCCTCCCCTTACTCCTTCCTTGCAGTTCCTAGCCCAGTCAATAGCTCCTCCCCTTACTCCTTCCTTGTAGTTCCTAGCCCAGTCAATAGCCCCTTACACTATAGCAGGGGACCTGCATGCTCCAGGGGCTGCTTATCTGGTGAAATTTTTTTTTATTTTAGTCCCTGCCGAAAACAACATTTTGTAACCCACTTTTCATCTTGATATACTGTATATGTGTGGCTTAGTATGATAGATATTTCTATTTTATTAGGTTTTTTTTTTTTTGAACTTCATAATACTTTTCTTATAGCCTTCAGTTTTTGCGGATAACAGCAGCTTGGCATGATAAGCTGTCTATTTAAGAATTAATTGTCACACCCACAGACTGTAATTTTCTTTCCTTCCTGTATTGCACCTGCAATTTATTTACTTTATGATTCCGAATAATCAAACCATAATTGTTGCTCTTCTGCTTTAATCAGAGTGGTGTAAAATATATGCAAAACATTAATGCAATCACACAGGTAAAAATATAACTAAATTCACTGAATAGGGTTCCATATTTTTTTAAAGGAGACATACACCCTCGGTATCAATTTGAGCTTATTATTTCCATTGGGCTTAGATATACACAAATATATACTTTTCTGTTGTTTTTTTTTTTTTTTTTTTGCCTTTTCTTCATATTGACTACTACTTTTACAGGGAAGTAGAGTCAGTGGGCCTGGAATGCTGGGAATTTTACTTATTATGACTACGTTCATCTCTCCAAGTGTTCCCCTGCAAAGCTTGGGGCTGATGGAGTATATCTGAAACCCTTTTGCAGCTGAACTGTTTGAAGAATATTAATATGGAGCCATGAGGCAAAAAAACAAAACAAAAATATTTTGGAAATTTATGAGTATTCTCTACAAGCGATCCTGTGCTGGAAGCACCATACTTTAAAAAGTAAATGATCAGATGTGTGTATGGCATTTTTGTGCTGATTTTTTCTTACTTTCAATGGTCTAGTAGCCTGACCTACGTATACCAGGCCATATGAATATTTTATACAGTACACAAGTGTTGTGGTATCACATAAAAAATTAGCCTTTTACTTTAGTACCCTTTCTATGATCTGACACGACAGGGCCAGTAATAATCCCAGAAAAGTACTAGCAATTATAACAAGGCATTGCGCCTAGCTTTTTAGAACTGATTCTTACTTTTTTATCCTTTTTAGCAAAATCATGTGGAATCATGGTATCCCCTATGCTTTAAATAACCAGCCCCAACTTCTCATCATCACCTTGAAAAATATGTCAATACACCAGACCTCATTCTAAATGCAGAGACAAATGGAATGTGGGAATCTTCTCTGCTAAATACACATCCAGATAAAGCACAAAATAATTTACCAACCAAGGGGGTTATTCACTAAAGTCGCAGTTGCGTCTTTATAATGAGAATATTGTCGCAGTCACAACTTTATTATGAGAAAATTGTCGCAATCTTAACTTTAAAAAAATTGTTGCGACTTTACCATGGGGAAATTGCAGCAGCTTTACTATGGAAATCTGCTGTTTGCGAATTCAACAGTCGAATTCGCACCTTATTGAATAACCCCTTGTCGCTAGTATATAGAAACTTCTGGTCATAGACAAAATGTACTTTTTCTCCTACATGGTCAGTAACACCTGATTTTAAGTTACAATCCTGTTTTATTTTTACACGTAATCATTTTCTTCCCTCTAGTGGGGGCTCTCTAGGGGAAGATTTTAATGATGTAATAGACAGAAACTACAGTAGAAGTAACCTGGTGCTTTGTCTGCGTCTGGAAATGAGTATTGAAAAACAATTAGATTATAATGATCCCACAAGAAAGGGAAGATTCCTGGATTCTGTTTCCCAGAGGAACATGCAAAATTCTGCTGTGAATGGAACTGCAAGTGACTTCTATGCTTTGATAAGGGGACTTGGTTTTGGCTTAACAAATATACTCAATCAACTTGTTTGTGCTGAAGACAACTGCTATTTTCCAGTCCCAAGCAGGGAAACTACCACTTGAGCAATCCTTCACATTATAATTTAAGTTCTTATTACTGGGTTGAGCTACAAATTTGCAGCTGACAGTTTTAAACAACAGATGACATTTCAGAGATTTTCCTGAGAAGTGAAAAACAAAGAGATCTGTTAACTTGTATCATGACCCTTCAATTCCACTTTCTGCTTCCATTCACATTATTTTACACTTAGGTTTACATTTTTTTTAAATACTTTTGTAGTCAGAATCACATTAACCTTTTCCTATCCAATAAAATTTCCTGTTCCGCCCACTGAAATCCTAATATTTTTGATGAAAAACGTGAAATTAGACGTTTCATGCAATATCAGTGAATTTTATCAATGAAATTAGCAGGAAATAATACGTCTGAAATACATCTGTAATATTGAGGTCCCCCTCTAGGGGACACAGGATAGGAAAAGGTTAACATACAAATACTTGAGAGCACTGTGGGAGGAGATATACATTGCCAAGGTTTGTACTAATGCCCGAAGGGATCAGCTACATATTTACACTTTTTAGTTTTTTTTAACTTATTTAGATTAATATTCCAAACAATGGAATGCTCAAAAATATTGATCTAATTCCATTTTTGAAAAGCTGTTTCAACAAATTTATCTGGGTTCTCTGTTAGTCTGTTCTTGATTTACAATGCAATGGGAATACTGCTACAAGAAATAAATATATTTAATCTTTGAATTATTGCAGAAAATGTAGTTTAGACAGAAAATGTTTGCAATTTAATCTTCCAAGAGATATGAGCTTTAGATACAATATTCAAATAGTTAGTAACAGTGAATGGCATACCTGCTTGTTCATTGTGCAAAAGAAAAGAAAACAGTACCTCTCTGGAGACAAGAGTCAGATTTGGATGTTATCCAGGACCACACCACTATACAATGGATTTTTTTATTACAAGATTCAATGAGAAAAGTACAATACTGTGAGAGTGTAAGGTTGGTTTGACTGTAGGAGTAGGAGACTGTTGTACAAGTCCATAGAGACTTTGCACAAGCTATGCCCAGAGCGCGGAGTCTAAGGATGACCCTGGTCTTCACTATTGACCCCCACAAGGAGGTGTGGGCTTCACCGCAGAGAAAACTCAGGTCGTGACCCACAGGCTAGCTGTCCTCTGGTGGACGGAGGAAGACAGTAGAAAGGTCAAACACAATTCCAAGGTTGGGGCAGGCAGCAAGAAACAAAGTCTAGGAAATGAGCCAAAGGTTAGGGCAGGCAGCAAACAAGCAGAGTCCAAAAAACAATCTGAAGTCAGCAACCAGAATAACCAGGTACACAGTGGGGGTCATTCATCAAAGTCTGAATTCACCTTGCATAGTGTCTCTGGGTCTCTTTGCATCAATATGATTAGGAAGATGCAAATTCACTTCCTCAATTCGCCAATCTTTTGTGGTGAAGGCAAACAGCTGAATTCGGAGCAGTACACACTGCAGAATCTGCCTGTTCGACAGACTCAGTTGCATGCTGAATAGCTGAATTACCTGTGCACGCGCAGGCAAATTGATGCGAAGAGCACCATAAGTCTGTGACTAGAGTAAGTGTCAGAATTGGTGGCGAAATTTGTCACATCGCAGAGAATGTTGAACAAGCGGAGTTGGAGAAGTCTCGAATGGACGCAAATACAGAATACAATATTTATTGTTGTGACTTTGATGAATAACCCCCAGAATATTAAGAGCCACAGAATGAACAGAAGAGTTTTATAATTGGGCAAGGCAAATGACTGTTAGTTTGCCTTATAAAGGCCCTTTGGCGGGCAAGGAGCAAGGCGGAAATGACGCAATCATAGTGGGACCACGGTGCTTTTTTGAAACTGCGACAGCACATTTTCGTGACTGCGCCGGAGGTGCTGCATTTTCCCACGACTACGATGGAACTGCACTCAAACGCAGAGGACGGTGGTAAGCGACTTTCCTGACAGAGAAAAAGCATGTGGTAGGTAGAGATGAGCTTTATGGTTGTGCAAAGTTCAGGGTTCATTATAAACTTTCCATTTGGCGATTCATTAATCATTTTGCTTAAGTTAAATTGTATGAAATACCCACGATACAGAATTTATAGGAAATTATCTGGGTTATATACTGAACTAGACAGAAAACCATTGCAGTCCATAGTATTCATTGCAGTCCATAGTATTCATTGCAGTCCATAGTTTGCTAATATTCAATTCACCTTAGGTTCAACTACTTTTTGTGGGGGGCCTGCAGAGGAACCACCAGTGCAAATTTGAGACCCGCACTGTCCATAGCACATATGATATGAAAGAGAACTGCTGTAATCTTTACTGCGATTATAACAGAAAAAAAATATGAAAGAAATACCATAACCTTTTCTGCTAGACACAGATAAATGAAGACACTTTAACCACCAAAACATTCAGCACTTTTTTTCAACCTGAATAAATAGGAGTCCCACTGTCACCATCTCATGGAATTGTATGCAGTTTATTCTACATTTTCTATAGTTTACTGAATTTTAGAACCAATAGCAGCCAATCAGAAGATGGCTTTTATTGTTATACCCATTTAAGTGAATGATAACTGCTGATTGGTTGCATAGTAAAAACTACTATTGATATATTCCCTTGTAAGTCTACAAAAATTCAAGATACAGGTAAAGCCCACTATGAAGATGTATGCCATAGCTTTGGTGATACCCATAAACACATCCTGCCTTGTGTGACTAATGTCACAGTTTGAAGTGTGTTAGTCTTTAGAAACTTGAAGTCTTTAGAAACTCTATTGTAAATGCCACCCCAAGAAAGTGTAAAATATTAAATGGGAACTAAAAAGGTTTAATAAAAGATATCAGATAAAGTGTATCACATCAGCCAAAAAGTTTGGTTTTGTACATACCTGTAAATATTCTCTGTCTAATGATAGGATCAGCATCATTATTAAGGAGAAATCAGTTTGCCCTGCCTTAACTCTATTACCATTTGAGTGATATAGCCTTTAGATGAAAGTGTTTGGGTATTCAGGGTATGCAGGGGAACTATGGGAATAAACAAGTATGAGTAGTAGAGGGAGATGTATGATATGAAGAAGAAAGAGTGAATGAAGATGCTTTTAGTCTTTGTAAGTCATTTACAGGAAGTTCTCTAGCTTTACAAATTCATCTACTAGTGAATATTTCTGCTAGCGGAAGCTCTTGTGTATTTTATGGAAACTATTGAAGAGCTGAACAATCTTGGATTCTACTTAAAATTTCAAATATGAAACTATGTTTTTGTGATCATAGCAAAGAAAGAAGACTTCATTTGGACTATGCCGGATGAAAACTGTGGATCAAGCTGATGAGCCAGGGCATCACAGACAACATAGCCCATCCAGGATTACATTATGGTCAGAAGAGAAGACTTCAGGAGCGGTGAGTATATAATGCAATTGCTTATCTCTTTGATTGAATAAGTTGTTTATTATTAAAGTATTTATAGGTTTGCTTTTTTTATGCTTTTTTTTATATGATTTATATTGTTAGAGTTAGAACGTGAGAGTTAGATTGCCAGTTAGTTTTTTGTAGATTGTTACTTTGTTTTTGATTAGATAGTTAGTTTACTTCTTTGTAGATTGTTAGTTTATTTTTCATTAGATTGGTATAATTAGATTGTTTGTTTTTTGTGGATTTTTAGTTTAGTTTTGTTTAGACTGTAATTTTTAGCTTTTTTATATTTTGTGTGTTTTATGTCTTTATTTTTTTTTACAGGTTGTGTAATGGGCTGGCACCCCACTAGTTCATTTCAGTCCCTCACCCCATGGTTAGGTAGGGGGTGAGGAACTTAGGTAGGGACATAATTAGGTTAGGGCCCCCATCCCCATAGCGCTGATGGGGCTGGAGCCATGGGAGGGGGTCAGTGTTTGACCCTAGCGCTGGGGTAGGGTGGGGGTATAGGGGTCCCTGGGACCCCTTCTTTTTTTTAAATTTAGGGTACACAGGGGCACAGAGGGGCAGGGTGCAAGAAGCGGCTCCTATGGAACCGCTTCCTGCACTTAGCGATCCCTCCACCTAGAGCTAAGTGAGGGGTGATGGTGAGGGAAGGTTTGGGGGTCCCAGGGACCCCTGCTGGCTGGGGTTAATATAATTATTTCCATAGTGCTTGTATTGCTGTAGCGCTATGGAAATAATTGTGTTTAAATCATTAACTGCTTACTTGCCAGTTAATGATTTAAACAGCGCTCGATGGGTGCTGCTCCTGGGGGGGATTGGGGGGTTCAGGGGGAGGTGTGGGGATCCTAGGGAACCCTACTAGATCATTTTTATGTGGTTTACACTAATTATTTCCATAGCACTTGTATTGCAGTAGTGCTATAGAAATAATTGAGATTTAAATCATAACCGCTTACTTGCTGGTTATGATTTAAATAGTGCTTTGATGTTGCTGATATTGGGGGGGGGATCGTGGGTGATGTGGGGGTCCCAGGGACCCCTACTAGATGGGGTTTAGTTAGTAGTGCTACCCTATTGCCTCCATTTCTGCCTATCAGCCTGGAAATAGCTGTTTTTTAACATGATTTGTCACGAATAAATTCGGGACGAACCAAATTTTTGCTAAAAATTCGGCGAACCTGGCAAATCGAATTTTTGAGAAATTCACCCTTCTCTAGCTCCTCCATTCAGATCCCTGCTAGATCATGATTTAAGGGATCTGAATGGAGGAGCTATAATGACAATCATCATTTAGCCCCACCCACTCGACTCAGAAAGAAAAGTCGGACTGACAGGGAAGATGACAGAAAGAAACGCTGTATAAAGGAACATTTTTTAAATACATACTGTATATATTTAAAAAAAAATAAACATTTATTTAATTAGTACAATCTACATTAGTATTAGTTTTGAGGTGATGGGTGCACGTGGAAATTTTAGTTAGTCATGTTGGTATTAAAGCAAATTTACAAGAAGGGGTTTATCCATTTAATTACTTTGTCTACAAACAGCATTTAATGCAAGCATAAAGATTATGCAAATACTGCTGTTCAATTGATGCTCAAGTTCAAATTCCTTAGAGATAAGTCTGGCTTACATAAGTGGATTTCAGATTTTGTTGAATGTCAAAGACTGATGGATTCTGTTTCATTAACTTTTATCTGGTAGTTAATGGAGGCAATATAAATGAAATAAATTTATGCAGTACAAACCATAAGATTCTGGTAGCCGGCAACGGGGCCTATTTATCAACAGGAGAGAACAGGTTTTGTTTTATTACCTCCTTTCTTTACAGGTATTCGTTTTTTCAATACCTTCCTATTTGCAGAAACAAAAAACTAGAGAGCTGGGCAGGTCGGGAAGTAGAAACAGGGTTTTCTTTATTTAAAAATAAAAATGTTAAAACAACATAGTAAATAAAAGTGTAATAACAAAACCCTGAAAAGGATTCTGTAGTCATGCAGTGCCACAACCAAAATATTACAAATATTAAAAAACAGAATATAAACATAAAATGTAAGATTCAAAAAATGAGTCCCTTTGTTTATCCAAAAAAAACAAACAAAACAAAAACAAGTAAAGAGTCCAAAGGAACCTTTTTGATCTCCACATTGGGCAGGCAGCTTCTTCAATCCTTCAGGGGGTTGTCCACCTTCCACAGCCCTATTTCATATATATCTCAAAAAATATCTAATAAATAGAAGTGCCCACAAAGAGAAAAATATATGTGCAGTATTATTTGGAAATCCATTGATCTCCACCAAAATACAGACAGACCAACTTCCCAGTGTTGGAAATTATGCAAACAACATATCACCAAGTGAGTCACCCCTTGTGTTTAGGTACTCACCAGATGTAATAAACAATCACACTCATCAAAGTATTGTTGTTAGAAAGACATGTACTCATTGATCACATGTATCCAATCTTTATAGTTACCACAAATAACTCAGTGATCCACATACAGGTGATCACAAGTGATGGAATGTTAAAAAAAAGATTAAACTCATAGTGTAAAACAGTTTAATAAAGTGCTTCTTATTAACAATGTAATATACTCACAAAAAATCGATAATAAAGATCAGAAGTATAAGAAACAAGGTGCACTTTCCCCAGTGTATGACACGGCTTCCTCAGGAGAATAATGTCTAACATCATTATCAACTGTTTAAAGGTAAGTTTGCACCTTTTTTTGGCATTACATCCGTGTTCCAGCCTGGAATGCATAACTTATGTTACTAAGTGCGTCGAATAAGTATTGCCACATCAGACATCTAACAGCGGCAATGATAACATCAGGTCACATCTGTGTTCCACCCATGGAACACAAGATACGCGTGATGCATATCAGGCCCAGCAACCCAGCCAGGATCACCAGGGAAGTGTAAGCAGCAGTATTGAATTTCAATTCAACTTTGATAAACAACCTTCTTTTTGTTAGGGTTGTGCCAGAATCCCACCATTTTGGCATCTTAATTAAAACTATAGGTAGGTAAATAATTGAATTGTCCACTGTCACACACAGGCCAAAGTTACAATGAACTGTACTTTTCAGGCAGCTTATGCAGAGAAGCAACTAAGCAAATGAAACTACTCCTTCTCATACTGATTTCTCTGCAGTTAAAATCGGTGTAAAAATTCATGCTGCTCTTGTCGACAAGAAGTGACAGAATTTTTACATTTTCCTACTCATGCGACATTATTGCATAATATCAATATGCAACTATAAATATAAAAATATATATAGTTATGGTGGCTTCATTAATAAACCAATAAATTGCCTACAGAGATATAGCATCAGTACAAGTTAAAAGCAGTCATTTACCAACACCAGTTGGTAGAAACAGGATGCGCTAGAAAATATATTTATATAAGTGCCAAAAAATACTCTATACGTGAAAGGTGAAGTAATACAAATAAGTAATAAAAATGAAAAAAATAAAAATGAAAATAACGATGAAAAATATATAAAAAAGTGTGAACTCAGTCCAAAAAGTTCAAACAATGCCCGTGTGAATATTTCTCTTCAAAAAATATATGAATATTGCAGCCCTTCTTCCTGGGTGTATGCCTGACACCCTGCTCCTACACACTGTGTAAAAAACCAATCTATGGAGAAAGCGCAAACAATTCGCACTACATAGTGCATCAACCAGATAAACAAAATGCTGTAGTGAAAGGACCCAACAACCTTTCAGAGAATAAATGAGGAATGTGCAGTATAATGAAATCCTGTGAAAAACACCCCAACACGTGTTCCACCGATAGCTCAACTGTGTCAGTTACGCTCACCAGATACTGCAAAGGGGAAGCGCATATCTAAAAATGCCTTTTAAATCTTCCAATTCAGATGGCAACCGCTCCACATATATGTCTCACTCTCTCAGGAAACGTTAAGATTCAATAGAAGGATCAAGATTGAGCAGGAATCCAAATAAAAATATATATTTATTATTGTATTCAAACATAAAAATATTTCTTTAAAAACAAATATCAATCTTAAAATACAACATCTTCCTGTACAACACTTTGTGTAAGTCCTTACAATCCACACTGGGAATTTTTCTAAAAAAGGGGTGTCACATACATATATAAAACATGCACTGAACTGTGATGAAGCGTGTTTAAATACCCCACATAGGACACCAGCGTAGGGTGGGCGAAACGTGTAGAGGTCTACGCCATACAGCGGACAAGTACTGCATATTGTTTATACATATGTGATTCACAGAATTTTAACATTGTTTTGATGTATGCTTATAAGTACCTGTCTGCCTTTTTCAATTATCTAATACAGCACTTAGAAAGTGTAAAATCCTATGTGGGGTAGTTAAACACGCTTCATCACTGTTCAGTGCATGTTTTATATATGTATGTGACACCCCTTTTTTAGAAAAATTCCCAGTGTGGATTGTAAGGACTTACACAAAGTGTTGTACAGGAAGATGTTGTATTTTAAGATTGATATCAGTGCAAGTTAATAATTATAGGTAAATAAATAATTAAGTTTCTTTTAAACTCAAACCAGACCATCCACAGGGGCAGACTGGTTTCTGGCTTCTGGATATTTCCAGCAAAAGCCTTTTTTTTAAATTCATTTTTTATATAGCGCTGATATACTGTATTACGCAGTGCTTTACAGAGATTCACCATTCGCTTGAGTCCCTGCCCTGTGGAGCTTACAATCTAGTTTTCTATTCATTCACACACACATAGACACAGATGTATGTTTTTGGATTGTGGGAGGAAACCAGAGTGCCTTGAGGAAACCTATGCAAGTGCAGGGAGAACATATAGGGGAATTCACCATTGAGCGAAGTGAGCTCCGAATCCTTTGGCTCACTTCGCACATGGTGTTATGCGCTTACTGATGTCCTGCACGTGGAGATCAGCAAGCACTTTAAAGGGATTCCAGTATCGGTGAGACCAAAAGAATTGCCTTACCGAGACTGGAATCCCTTTAAAGCGCTCGTTGATGTCCACGTGCAGGACATCAGCGAGCGCATAACACCATTTGCGAAGTGAGCCGAAAGATTCACCACTTTGCTCAGCGGTGAATTCCCCCTTTAACTCCATGCAGATGAAGTCCATGGTGGATTTGAACCCTAGACCCAGCACTGCAAGGCAGCAGCACTAACCACTGAACTACCACACTGGCAATTTTTTTTCCCAAATTCTGTTTATTTTTCTTTTGAATTACAAGTTTGTAACAAATCAGTATCTTTTGTTTCACATTCTTTTATATAATAAAGAAAACAAAAACAAATTCACACATAAAACTCTTAACTTTTTTTTTTCTTATTGCATTTCTCTTGTTTTATATTTCACAGTATATACCCCATTAACATTTAACTTAATAACTAATATTTTCCCTATTTTGTATGAGGAACAGAGGTATATACACTCACCGGCCACTTTATTAGGTACACCTGTCCAACTGCTCATTAACAC
>WMED01019224.1:0-12486 GCA_019650415.1 Pipa parva | reverse complement strand
GCACAGTGTGGGAGGTGGGTTGTGGGCCCAAGCAGCACAGTGTGGGAGGTGGGTTGTGGGGCAGGCAGCAAAGTGTGTTTTAAATATTGTATTTGTTCCGTTTTGTTTTTTTACTTTTAAATTAGAATTAAAAAGTCAAAAACAAGTGTTAAAATACTTACTTTATCTTGAGACGATTGATTACGTTCACAGCATGAGCTGTGCTGTAATTAGCCGGCTCCCAATGCTTCCCCCGATGCTTCTTCACAGCACTGGCGGACTGGCCCTGTTACACCTCGGGTGTTTCAAGGCTTAAACATCATCACGTTCAGTGTAGGGGCCAACGAGAACGCTCTCTGCAATGAGCGAGATGATGTATAAGGCCGGGGAAGGACATCTGTGTCAGCCAGCGCTGTGCAGGAGGCGTTGGGGGAAGCATCGAGAGCCAACTAATTACAGCACAGCTAATGCTGTGACTGTAATCAAACAGCTCAGTATAAGGTAAGTATTTTAACACTTGTTTTTTTATTTTTTTACTTTAGGTCTCCTTTAAAATAAGATATGTGCAGTGTGCATAGAGATTTGCATAGGTTTTTTTTAAAGTCTGGCCCTCCGTCGGTCTGAGGGACCGTGAACTGGCCCCCTGTGTAAAAAGTTTGGGGACCCCTGATATAGAGCAAAGCAGAACATTTGATCTCTTTGTATATTTACTTAATCTGTGAACTGCGACAAATGTTTTGAGCAACAGGCAAAGCACAGCATTTCTCAAAAAGGGGAGACGTGCAAAAATGATTTGAATGTACGCAGAGCTTGCAATTTGCGGGTGAGTATGTATGTATGTATGTATAATTTTATTTATAAAGCGCCACAAATTTACGCAGCGCTGTACAATTCAGCGATTCAAGTACAATACAAACAAGGGAAAAGTGCATTAAGCAATACAAGTAAAATAAAGCAAGGGTACAACAAATTAAGTGCTAGGTAGTGATTGACACAAGTGGTTGGAGTGATTGCTTTTTAATCACAGAATTGCAGCAATAAGTTAGTAGTTAAACATTGGGCACTTGTGAAACAGTGTTTCAGTAAAACTGACAACATACACTAAATATTTGGAGATATTGTAATGTGCATGAAAGTAAAGTCATGAAAGTCTAAAAATATCACATCAATGAAGCAAGAGATTTAGAACAGCAGTTACATGTCAACAAACTACATTAGTAGCTATGACTTGAGGACCTAGTCTGTCATATGATACTTGGATTTCGGCAACATCCCATCTACTGCAACCAATAAACAAGCAGCTATTTGAATGCTCCAACAATCTCACATTAAAATAATATTCAGTAACATCATAACAGAGTGTTTTCCCTTGTCTCTTGATACCACTGAAAGCTTTGAATGACATTAATGAAGTATTTGTAAAAAAGTAATCAAGTAGAATAATAAGGAGATCAATGCAGCTGGGGTTCTTTCTTCTTTTAGTATAAGCACATATCTGCTTGTTTACTGCTTGTGAACTGTGGCAGTAGATGGGATGTTGTTGAAATTGTGGTGGTATCGGGACTGACTTCATACTCAGACAGAGCTGTTAATGTTCAAGCAGTTCTGAAAAATCAGAAGTACAGTGGAAAGGCTGGATGACAATAGAACAGACAGGAAAAAGGGGACATCCCCTAGTGTGATACCGCCGGATACAGATGAAAAATAGTGACGATAGTGATACCAAAATATATCTATCTCGTATATATATATCTTCAAATGTGAAGGGATATTTCCCTTAAAGTGATGTTTGAGAGGTAGTGCAAATGACTGATGGGGGTATAACTTCACTATACTAGTGCTGTGAAGAGTAACAATCCCCCTATGTGGGAGCGCTCATAAATACAATAGCTTTTAACACTTATAAAATGGTAGTGTAGCTTTAAATGTTAAGGATAGTGTCTCTGCAAACTGGACATCAGTGGCTTGTTGATAAGCTATACACTACAGTGTGTGATGAATCAATGGTGATGGTTGGGAGTGACCACCCCCCTTTCATATGCACTCACAAACAGTGTTAAGATCAAGCACTTTAAATGTAATTATGTAGTTCCCTTCACAGTGCATATAGGGGCAGTGTCCTCTTCAGTACATGTATGTAGGAGATAATGCCGAAAGAAAGATCATAGTTTGGTAAATATGTATGATATGGTGAGTGCAAATTAAAGGGGGGGGGGACTTTCTACAGTCGTGAGGTATCTAGGCAGATGACCTCTGCGGTACAAGCGTAGGAATTTTCTGCTTTATAAGCATTATTTATTTATTCATTTAGACTATGGACTTTTTATAGCATTTGTGTATATATTTTTACTCCATTTTAAGGCGCTATATCGTTTGTTTGACAATTTTACCTTTTAGTGGTTTTGTCATTCTATCCTTTGTCTCCTAGAGCTGTTAATGTAGTTTATTGATATGCAATTGCATTTGTAATAATCTGTCTTCATTGATATATTTTTAAAATCTACATCATGTGCGTTAGATTGTCTAGTAAATTATGTAGTCGGTTTCCTCGACAAACTGATTCACAAGTGCTTAATGATTATCCACTTGATTTTTTTCTATCCTTTCCCATATAAAGGCAGTTATTGCTGCATTTATTATTTATGTACTTATTCTACTGTTTAAAAGCAATCACTTACCATCAAATTCATATACATTCGAATGATCCCATTCTAAATAAATGCTTGGCCCAGTCCTTTTTGCTGCAGCAGAAACATTCTTGACAGCAAAGAGATGAAAGAAACAATAAGTAGTGGTATGTTCTTTTTTCCAGTATAATTACCATTGGACAGCCTGGTTACTCACTGTTACATTTACTCTTAACAGGAATAGAATCATTGAAAGAACAATGATGTAAATAGCACAACTACATTCAGTAATTGGAAATATTTACTTGTATTTGTAAAACAGAAATGTGCTAAGGGACATGTTTATAAAGCCCTTTTCAATTGGTTTCACCACGTGTCAATGCTTGTGAATGTTATTTTTCATTTTGGCCAACTTTTAGATCCCTCTGATTTATATAGGGTTGAGAAGAAATTATTGGTGATAAAAAAGATTGATACTGATAAATTTCGATAAGTAAACCAGAATACTTTACAGTGTATTTTGGTTAAAGGAGACCTACAGTAAAAAAAAACAAAAAAAAAACAGAACTGTTAAAATACTAACCTTATGCAGAGCCAATTGATTACAGTCACAACATGAGCTGTGCTGTAATTAGCCGGCTCCTGATGTTTCCCCCAATGCTTCCTGCACAGCGCGCTGGCTAACTGAGAAGCCAGCGAGCAGCTCCTTCTTCCTGCTTCCCCGGCTTCTACATAATCGCGCTCATTGCGGGGTGTGTTCTCATTGGCCCCCGCAATGAATGTGATGATGTTTAAGCCCTAAAACACCTGAGATGAAACAAGGTGGGAGGAGCTTCTCACTGGCTGGCAGTCAGCTAGCACTGTGAAGAAGCATCGGGTGCCGGCTTATTTTAGCACAGCTTATGCTGTGACTGTAATCAATCAGCTCTGTATAAGGTAAGTATTTTAACAGTTCTTTTTAATTTTTTTTACTTTAGTTCTCTTTTAAGATTGCCTTCCATTTCACTTCCATATAGATAGCATTTTTTAATGTGGCAGGACCAGCTCCTTAGGTAATATTGTGTTTTTGCCAGCCTGAAGCAGGAAAAGACTTTTTTTTTTTATAAAATAAATTATAAAACAGCTTTATAAATAGGTGAAACTGGCGATTTAACCAGTTGAAAAAATGTTGTCTTCTATAAATATCACCCTCTTTTTTTTTTTTCACACTTGGGGCAGTGCTAAACTCTGTTTTGCTGACACGCATTCTTACAAGGTGACAAAACTCCTAAAAACTATGAGCTCACCACTATACGCACACTGGCATTAACACCCACAGATATAGCCTGATAGTTGAATTGTTTGTTATGTGAACAGAGTGGAGAGTTAACCTCCAAAGTGTGAAGCTGTATTATCATATGTGGGCAGTGCAGTGTCTCAGTGGTTACCACTGCTGCCTTACAGTTCTAGGTAGGTCCAGGGTTCCACTCTGAATGTCATCTGCATGGAGTTTGTATGTTGTCCCCGTACCTATGTGGGTTTTCTTCAGGCTCTGCAGTTTTCTCCCAGAATCCAAATACCGTATTTGCCGGTGTATAAGAAGACTGGCCATATAAGACGACCCCCAACTTTTCCACTTAAAATATAGAGTTTGGGATATACTCACCGTATAAGACTACCCCTCTTCCAATGTAAATTCTGCTTGGATTGGTCAGCTCTCCCTGCCTGCCCAGCCCTCCCTGTCTCCAAGATTATCAGAGCACTATCACACTGTGCTGCCCCCACAAGCCCCTTCCCACACTGTGCTTCCCCCAAAACCCCCCTCCTACACTTGCTGACCCCACAACCCCCCTCCCACTCTGTGCTTCCCCCACAAGCCCCCTCCTACTCTTGCTACTCCCACAGCCCCCTCCCACTCTGTACTGCCCCCACAACCCCTCCTTCTACTCTTGCTAGCCCCATAGCTCCCATCCTCCTCTCTTCTTACTACCCTCTCCTTACCCAGCTCCTCTGTTGCCGGCTGTCAGTGCTGTAGTGCTGAGTTGAGCGCTACAGCACAGACAGTTGGCTATAGCGCTATAATGATTCCTCTCCCCAGCACTAATCAGTGTTGGGAAGAGGAATCGTTAGAGCACTCAGCTCAAAGTTGCCGGCTGTCTGTGCTATAGCGATTCCTCTCCCCAGCACTGATTAAGCCTCCCGTCGCTCACAGGAAGCTTAATCAGTGCTGGGGAGACCCTCCTCCATTGCCGGCTGTCAGCACAGCAGACAGCCGGCAACGGAGGAGGTAAGGAGAGGGAAAGCCGGCGTATAAGACGACCCCCCAACTTTTCAGATGAGTTTCGGTGGGTGAAAAAGTAATCTTATACGCCGGCAAATATGGTACATACATCTGTGTGTGACTGAATAGGGAAACTAGATTGTAAACTCCATGGGGCAGGGACTGAAGTGAATGGTGAATCTCTGTAAAGCGCTGCGTAATATATCACCACTATATAAAAATGAATAAATACTCAGTTGAGATGTCTCAATTTAAGATAACCTGGGTTAAAGGCTTTTTTCATGCAGCCCATGAATTTTATCAAGTGATATGATTGCAACCATGATGCGAACTAGCCCAATAGGATAAACAAATAGTTGTCAGTTAACCTTTAATATTTTATTGCACAGCATTCTTCTTGCCAGGCTTTTCCTGTGAGAATGTACATTTACACTGATACAACCTTTAGCTTGAGTATAGAGTACAGATTTTGGCATCAGATTGCACTGTACAAGCATTCAGAAAGAGCTGTAAAGTAATAAAAGGATTGGGGAATGGTAGTTTGGAAGAGTGGCTCTTCAGGCCACTGCTTTGTAATCATGATCTGTTAAGATTCTCTTCCCCAGTGTTAACAGAGACTATATGGTGGTGGACTTTTCCTGTATAAAGTCAACCCTGTGGAAACGTGGCCAGCATTTAGTTCTACATACAACTGTGTGTAGCAGCGGTTCTCAGGTTAGCCCACACGCAGATACGCCTCAGCATGATGATGTCGTTGCGGCCTAAGGTAGGTTGAGAACCGCTGGTGTATAGGGATATTTACAATATGACTATTGAAGTTGTAGTTGCCGTGGCAGATAATGTTAATTATTCCATAGGCGTTGGATGTCTGGCCATGCAAGCCATAAAGAGAAGGGTACTGATGGTAGTAATACATGTATAGAGGATTTGATGAAGAGGAAGCCTAATTTCAGCCTTTTTGGGGATTTCTCCCTCTACCTCTGTTTAAAGCTAAAACATCCTCTGGATCAGCCTTAAACTGGGTACCATGTATTAGAGGAGTTGTACATGATATATTGCTAATTTACAGTTATTTATGCATGCTATAATCACTGTTTAACAAGACAAATAAATCTTTCTGTTCTTTATAGACATTAAAACACATTGCCAAAATGTTCTGAGAACACAATTAGCATTTCAGACAGCTATTTTTATATGTTGGGAACTGTAAACCACATATTGAAGATCAGTGCTTTACTGTAGGCAATAAATGAATGAACCCTGCTGCCTTTTGGTGACATGCAAGATTGCCTCATTGGTATGTTTACAAGCACTTTCCTTGACCTTGTAACAAGTTGTTCATTGCCACCATATTCACACTTATCTAACAACAGTAATAGTAAATTAATTGTGCTGTCCCTTAAGTCATTGCTATTAAAAACATATAGAATAAAAATCTAGTTGTGCCTAAAAATGTAGAATGCTGAATAAGGTTATAGGTTCCTTTTTACTGCATCCTGTTAAGTGATATGACTGTTCCTATGTATTTCCTGTTTAAAGAACAGCAGCTCCGTCATGCTTTGTGACTGGGGGTCTCATTGTATAACACAACCACACTCATAATAATAAAACAAGACTGATTATCTGCAATATCTGAAAATGTATGCTTTCTGATGCTTGAATTTATGCCACTGCACTATAGTCAAAACCTTGATTAGTGTTACAGTTGATGACACTGGACTTGCTTGGCAATTTTACTTTATGAGTTTGGATAAAGTTGGGTTGGCAAATCCCTAAATGTTCTTTTGAATTGCCCGGTGTGGCTGGAGAAATCACATTAAATGTTCCAGGTGTATGCTAGGAAGAAGATCTTTTTTGGGTAGTGTTCATTAGAAAATGATTTTCATCATTCTCAATTATGTCATCCCTTAAACTCTTAAAAGGAGTCACATCAAACACATTTCCATTATACTGTGCAGGTCACCCTTTACTATCACATTCAATGCTAACCTTACAAGGGACTTTGTGGTTCATTAAAATATATGCTTGACCTGTCAAATTCTTATGCAGAATAATATATAATTATTTCCAAACCATACAGAATGAGAGTATATCTCTTTAAATTACTTCATCCTTTAATCCTACAGTGCTATTACCCCCTTGTATGACCTTGGACAGAAATTGGGAATCACAAGGTGAGGCCAATGCTGTAGTTTCCTTTTAAGTGTAAAATTGTATTAGCATACATTTAAAGGAGAACTATAGTCAGATTCCATCTTTACATATGTAGTACTATATCTTAGTGAGAGGCATTTCTCCCCAGTAGTTGTTTCATGTGACACAGAATGATTGAGTAGGCAGCACTGATAAAGTCCTGCACCAGGAAATGTGTGTGTGACGTGTACTGGCCAGTTTTCAATGAAACCATACTCTTCCTGGACATTTTTGCCCTATTTACTACTTAGTACATGCGCACAAGTCAGCTTTCCCTCGTAATCTCCTACATTCCAACTTAATTTATGTGGCCAACAGGTCAGCATGCTGCTTAACCAATCCGAGTACTAAACACGCACTAGCAGAATGAGTCATTGTGTGACCTCATTAGGGGGGGGAGACTTCTGGGCACTATACAGGAGGCAAGTACACAGAAATGCAGAGGAGAGAAAGGGTGTAGGATTAAGAGATGAGAACTGAAAAACACAAAATCATTTTTACTTTTCAATGATTAAGTTTGTTTCTACATTATAAATATAATCTATATGTATAGTTTGGTCAATAACTTTACTTACACTTTAAGTGTATGTGTGCAGATATATCAGCACTATAATATATTAGAAAAAGTAGTATATTTCAATGAAAATTATTTTTTAAAACAAAATTACCTTCAATGGAGCAGAACTCAAGAAAAAAGAGATGACAAGATGATGCAATAAATGACCAAGGCAGCTAAAGATCAGTGTTAGCATGTACAGGTTATATTGGCTATTTTGTTTAAAGGAACAGTAACTCCAAAAATCCCATTTGGATTAGCATAACAGTTATTCAAACACAGCAACTATACCAATGGTCATTTTTTTAAATTCATGAATGTCATAGCTTTCTGTTTATAGCTTTACTGGTAACAGTCATGTTGTTAAAGATACTTAACCCAGTCCCATTGTTTTCTATGGAAGTTTAGCTAATAGATATTCAAGATGTGCCTCAGATAGCCCAGTTTTTAAAGCTATATATTATACTGTCATAATTTTTAGAAACACAGATTATATATTAACTGTAAATGGATTGGAGGCATTTCTATCTTTTGTGTTCTTTCAAGGCTTTGTAAAAGGATTGCAATAATCAAGGAGATTTTATATATATATATATATATATATATATATATATATAGTGTTTAGCCGAGGAGCTGGTCACTGTGACATTTCTTACTTTATGGAAAACAACATTGCTATTTTAGCCAGTGTAAACCAACCAACATTAGGGGAGTTAATCATCAAAGTTTGAATTGTTGTGTAGATGTACAAATTCAAGTCAATTCGTGGCAGCTTTTATTTTCAACGATGTGGCAAATACGCATCCAATTGATGGTGGGGAATTATGGCAGGGTTCCTGTTTGGTGTAAGGTGACATTTAACTCAAAAATGGTTTGAAAATGTTTCAGTACGAGCAAAGAATTGCCTGCCACTGAAACAGATCCATGATGATGACATCACTGCACTTCACCACGGCTATTTTAGTTAAATTCTCTACAGTATTCAGCTGTAACTATTCACTTGACAATGCTCAGAATTTACTATGAGACCATTCACTATATTGTCAATTAATGAATAAGCAGAAGTGAATATGCAACAGTACAGGCAAATTAATGTGGAGTATCCCAAATTCACTTCGTATGGTGAATTCACTCTTTGATGGATAACCCTCTAAATGAGATTAAGTAAAAGGTGTGTAGCCCTTTAAAGGTCCATGAATACCCGTCTCAAGAGAAAAAAAAATCCCATTTGGATTGGCATGGCAATTATGTATATACAGCCCTTGTACAAATGTTATTTTTGAAGTTAATTGAAGACTGTTATTGCTTCCTGTCTGTTTTATCTTTACTGATAGCAGCCATGTTGTTAAACAGACCTCTCCCAATCCCGTTGTTTTCAATAGTGCTTTACATAAAACCTATACAGGAAGTGAATCCTAAAGCCCAATTTTAAAAGCTAAATAGCGAAATATCTTTCTTCCTAAGTACAATTTATTATTTGTGGCATTGCTGATTGAATATTTAGTAACTACAAATGCATTTGAGGCATTTTTTGGTGTTGCTGTTCTCTGAAGGGTGTAGCTAATGTTGTGCATTATTTCAGTGAACTGCTTTATGTCCATACTGTGAGTAAATATAATAAACCTGAAATATTACCGCAGCCTGTTCCACAGAGAATGACTTCTCACTTTTTTATTCTTGGCAGCCACTTTGATATCAGAGCAAATTTAACATTTTGGCAGATGGGAAACCTCTTTTCTGCTAATAGGGCGAAAGCTTAATTCTCAGATGTGAAGGATGGTATAAAGTAAATGTGCATAAAATATGTTCTGATCACAGAGCAGACGCTGGCATTTTCGCTCTTATGAAGTGCAGTGAAACCATTTTTCTAGCTTAGGGACCAACATGTGACGACTCACTGACAGCTTGACTGTGTTTAAAGGAAAAAGCTCATGTAAACAGTAGCGCTCTAAACTGTAAGGGAGATACCAGTGCCTGCAGCCAAATGCCCTGCAGTTTTGTTTAACATGTTTAAAATAAATATCTATGTGGCTTCAGAGAATCAGCTCACATAAGCTGCAAAGAATGTTGCCCTTGATAAAAGCTACAGGGATTAAGTGTCGTGGTCTGCGTTCACACGGCATTTTCTTCGCTAGATAAAACATCCACTTGCGATCGAAAAAAAATGAAAGATGAGAATTGTTATGTGAAGCAGAGCAAACAAAATCGCTGTGCTTCTAGTGTAAGGCTGCATTAATGTATATGAATAGAGCTTAGGAGGCTTAGATGTGGCAGCTTCAGAATGTGCGGGGGTAGTGATGCAGTTGCGGCAACCCCATGAGGGTTGCGGATGCCAGAGCCCCTGGGGATAAAGACCATATCACAGCTGCAACCCCTATAGTTATTAAAGTTGATTTTTTTTGCTTTATTAGTTGTTATTGGTCCTTTAAATCATCTCACACTTGAGAGCAAGGTTGCCAACCGGTATATTACTATATTTTATATCCTTTTTGTTACTAACAAATGATAATCTGAGCATGTTTTTGCTGACTGTTAGTAAGCCAATGTGGCAGTGATTCCTGTAAAATTACAGATAGGTCCTATGGCTATTTACATCTCCCATTTCTTTTTTTGTCTGTATATTAGCAGCATTTAAACATGTTAGTGGGAGCTGTCACATCAGAGGGATCTATGCTGGTGACACACAGGAGAGATTGGGTTTGACTTGCCCATGTGAGCAGGTTAGCGATTGGTTCTTGGCTTAGGTGTCAGTCAGTAAATCGCCTGTATTTCTGTGGGTTTGAATAGTAGGGACTGAGATGTTTGTTTATTCATTTTCCATCTTTCATCTATATATGAATTGTCTGCAAACTGTAAATGGAAATGAGAGGCTGAACCTAGGCCAATGTCACTTTCAGTCACTGGTAGAAGGTCACCTACTGTTTATTCCTATACAGTCATTGTACAGCCATTGCCTGGCAGATCTTTATTTCACATTAGACAAACAGCCTGCCTGAGTAATCACATGTGGTGACCCCTAAATACTCACTGGAGTAATGCAGTTCTGTGTTAAAATACCGAACAGTCCATTTTCACAATCGTTTGTACCTTTTATTATAAAAATTGTTATTGTTGCATAGTCTATGTGTGATAGAATATTGTCTATTAATGTAGCCTTGGCTGTGCTTTGTATTTTGCAGGGGATGATGAGCAGTCGATACAAATGTCAGAAAGTTGGGCCAATGAAGAAGTGATAAAGGCGGCCTCAGATGGATTTGTTGCTATAAAGCTCGATAGCAAGAGGTTCGTCTCCAAACATGTTTTCATTCTTTCTTTGTACTGTCTGCTTACAACTGTCACTGAAAGAAGCTTTTTTTAGTCGCGCCAGCTGGTACTTTTAGATAGGCTGTAACAGGACTGACACAGGATGACAGCCCTTCAAATGTATGTATTTATAATGAATGTACAAATCAAAATGGTCTTGTGTGGGCCTGCTGTTACTGACAGCTTGTTAACTAGAGGGAAAGTCTCCACCAATCAGCAGCTGCCAGAGACAATGGGTGAGTGAAATCCGCTGAATTTTAAACGCAAGCCAGGGCAGAATAAATGGGGTGTTGGGGGAGGGTTTAAAAGAAATCATCCTGATTATTACACGTGTGTGTGTGTGTGTGTGTGTGTATATATATCTATATATATATATATATATATATATCTATATATATCTATATATATCATATAAAATACATGGTCTCTAGCTCTTATTAAAATAAAGCGGATTTTTCTGTTTTTCAGTGAACCGTGTCTCCAGTTTTCTCAGATCTGTATCCTTTTCTATAATAAGATATGAAGTTTAGAAATGATTTACCCTGTATGTGCTTGTGCTTTATCCTTTTCTATAATAAGATATAAAGGAAGTTTAGAAATGATTTACTCTGTATGTACTTGTGCTTTATCCTTTTCTATAATAAGATATGAAGTTTAGAAATAATTTACTCTGTATGTACTTGTGCTTTATCCTTTTCTATAATAAGATATAAAGGAAGTTTAGAAATAATTTACTCTGTATGTGCTTGTGCTTTATCCTTTTCTATAATAAGATATAAAGGAAGTTTAGAAATGATTTACTCTGTATGTGCTTGTGCTTATGGTCCAGTAACAGCTGCTGATCTGTGTTTTGGTTACATGAAACTAGCTGAAAGAGGTATTGTAATTACTGTTTCTTTTGTCTGAAGCCACTGCTGTTTGTCTATGTTTTGTACATAAATGTAACTTCTTCTTGTGTTTGGCCAGTGATGCCCAACCTTTTTTGGCCTGGGGTCCATATAAAATTGCGACGCCTGTGTCGGGACCGCTCCAAAGTCGCGACTTTTAAAATCGCGACTGTGACAAATTTTGAAGCAACAGCTTTGTCAATTTTCTGTGGAAAACTCGCGACTGCGACAATATTCTCATTATAAAGATGCGACTGTGATAGTAACAGTCTATTGCGACTTCTTTAGCTGGAAAATTCACACTTCTACACAATGTTTCAGAATTTGGGCTGCGGGTTATAGGTTGGGCATCACTGTGTTTGGCAAGAGTAAGTTTGTAGAACAAGGTACCCATGTTAACACACTCTTGTTCCAGAGTTCATGGCATTAGTTTGTTATTCTAGGCATGTCCGATTGGCACACTCACATTATTGTGCAGGGTTATGTATCTCAAATCTATATGTGAACTCTGCTTGCTCTGGATAAGGACGATGTATCAGATTGTATTTGTGCTTTTTTTAGTAGCTTCCAATGGACTCTTTCTTTCTTAGAAAGTGACGCGGGTCATTTGGTCTAAAATAACTGTGTACAATGTCATTACCCTCAAACAACAAATCATCATCTTTACTTTTATACTTATGG
>WMED01019223.1:0-12486 GCA_019650415.1 Pipa parva | reverse complement strand
TGGGAAGTAGAGAATAGACGCGAATTCACACCTTAACGTGACAATTCGGAATGCTGAATTACCCCCTTAGTGTGTATTGACTGTGACTAAATGCTTCTGAAGCTGTGCTTAGTGGTGCTCTGCAGTTCTCCCTTTTAAGAGGGGGATCCAGATGTACGCTGCACATATACATTGGAATTGCTAGGACAGACTGCTAAGACTTGAAAAAATCCAAGTTGCCTTGCAGGAACTGCTGGTGAATACTGAGTGTTCATTAGACTCTGCACCCCAGGTAAAATTTGTTCTGACTTCTGAGGGTCTGTGGAACCATTACATTTCCACAGTCATAACAACTGGTTTCAGAAGTCCTCTCCTATTCTTCTGCTACCACCTTTACACCACCAGCGGGTGGCTCCCCCAGGGGCTGTGACCTGGGGATCCCCTTGCAGTAAAGGCCATACCCTCTTGCAGGGGTTAACGGTGAAGACCAGGGATCCCTTAGACTCCACGCCAAGGGTGGGGCCAGTGCCAAACCAGCTGTGGTGTTCTGCAAACCTCCAGTATCCTGGCACTTACCTGGCGCAAACCATTTATTTTGTTTGTGATGTGAGGTTGTAAATGGCAAAAACACTTCAGAAACATTAGCAAATTATTTAAATCTATCAAATAGTAAAATTGCATTAAAAATGGTAAAAAAAAAAAATCTTCACTGCTTTCGTTATTTTGTAAAAAATATTTATTTTTGTGGGGTTTTTTTTAGTAAAAGACATACAGGTTCTCAGCTCTTTGCAATAATAAAGATGAAATATGTGACCTAATTAAAATGGCAGCTACTCTGAGCAAATATGACCTAGTTGCTTTGTGCAAGACAGGCTAAAAGGATCCCAACAGAAACAGTTATTTATCTGGGTGCAAACCCTTGCTATATAATTGCGGAGGATTACTCAGATTCTGCTACCAGCTGTATTGCACAAAACTGTGAGTTTCTTATGGAATTCTGTGTTTATTCACACTGTGAACATAATACACAGCTGTACTTGGCAAAACAAAGTCCGTTTAAACACTACACCTTCACAAAAAATATATATATATATATATATATATATATATATATATATATATATATATATATATATATACAGTATATATCAGGTTAGGAATGATAAACAGTTTTCAGAAAAAAAAATTACACTGGTAAATGCTCGCAAGATCAAAAATCTGTTGCTGTAAACATTTTGTAAAACATTTTTGTAAACATTTTTTAATAGGTGAAATGGTAGAAAAAATGGTATTATACACCAAAAAAAAAATCTTTTCTTTAAGTTTATTACTCAGTATGACTTTGTTTATTTACTATGAGTGTTACTTTGAATGCGTTAGCCTTTAAAAAGCAAGTCAACATCTAGAAACATAAACAACCGTAAAAATCATTTTAAAGCAGCATTATATTATTATTATGATATTAATTAAAGGTGGATTCTATTGAATCTTGTTGAAAATAGCATCTGTAAACTCAATTAAAATATATTGTATAATTTTTTTAATTAATAATAAATAAATAAACCTCCTGCATATTCCATTACAGACGCAAGAAAAAAATGAAAATATGAACTTACCTGGTATGTTGTGAATAATGGTTAAAATAAAATTCATAGCTTCTTTTAAATAATGATGATTCCGGTATAGGGTAAAATGTTTATCTCATGCAGTAAAGAAAAGCTGTATCAGTGTATTTGCTGGTCAACAGTCGAATTGTCTGCTGGGAGGCAGATTTTATATGCTGAGAGCTTATATGTACTCAATAGCTGCCCAAGCTACTGTATCCTTTGGAATAAAAGTCATGTGATGAAAGCATCTATAAGCCTATCAACTTTACATTTGTAAAATACAGATCCCTGCTACTATCGTCTAAGGATTACAGAAAATGCAACTAGCATACAGTGACCTTGTTATATTCTATGAAAGAATTCACCTTGCAGAGACCATTGTGTTCTTAAAAGCTGCCTAAGCAAAGCATGTCAGCATGTCAGAATAAAAGCCTGGAGGAAGCATCTGAAATAGCATCCATCTGATTTAAAGGTAAAGTGACACCAGAAAAAAAGAAAAGAGCTACTTCGATTGGCATGGTAGTTATTCCAATGTAGTACTTGAGAAAATGTCATCTTGGAAGCTGAATTACTGATTTTTATATCTTTTAATGCATCTCTGCAGATTGCAGCATCTGGGCATTTTGGGCGCTTCATACATATGAATTATCTAAAGTTCCATAGGAAAAGATAAGAGTAGAGGGGGGGGATTATTTACTTAACAGAATAAAAAATGGCTACAACCAAAAGTAAGAAGAAGAAGTGCAAAATAACACAAATCGGATACTAAAGTTTTAAACCTGTAATATATAGGAATAACTATACTGCTAATCCAAATGTGATTTTTTTTTTTTTCATTTCAGGTGTTACTGGTTCTTTAAACCCTTCAAGGAGAGATACTTGAAACCTTAACAACATGAAAAAGTAATCTTTTCTTAATCTCTTTTAAACAGAAAAAGAACAGAAAGAACATATAAATGAATGGGAGGATAAATCGTTAATATGAATTCAAAATTCATGTTAAGATTAAAATGATATTGTTTGTTTACAGTACATGCAAACACAGATACATAGATGGTTCTGTACATTGTTTTTCAGAAGTTAGGATATTTAGTAACAGCACTATTTACTATTTTTGTTAACAGTGTTTGTTGAATTCTATACCCCTCTACCTCCGCCAAGTGCAATCCATCTATATCTTCAAATCTAAATTAAAATCTCACCTCTTGGAGCACTAGCACTGGTTTTCATGTCTATATTTTATACTTATGCAATTATTTATACAAAATGTATATATTTTTTATTTATTTTCTTATTTAATTAGCACCTATAGCCAAATGAACTGTCACTTTTTGCTGCTGTACTTGTTGCCCTCCAATCTGTTTATGTAAGTCTTCCTCCTATTTAGATTGTAAGCTCTATGGGGCAGGGACCTCCATCCTCTTGTTTCAATCATGGCCTGTCACTTATAATAATATATAATATTATATATATATATTATAATATACAGTATATAATACTTATAGTGATGTATATTCTTGATTATATGCTTGTAATTTACTTCACTTATTCTTTGTTACGCACTTCCTTTGTCTGTATTATAACTGTATTTTGGATTGTACAGCGCTGCGTAACCTTGTGGTGCTTTATAAATAAAAATATACATACATATATAATAGTAGCATTTACATATAGCATACCCTGCATATAAATGTGCAAAGCAGTCATGTAAATAACAGAAATATTCCAATGTCAACAACAAATAATAAAATCAAATGAAAGTTACAGAATTTACAGTAAATTTACATCTAATCCACCAATGGTTAATTTTTTGGTTTGCCTTTGGTACCCTTCTTAATCATAGATGATTATAGAACATATATAGAACACTAAGGGGGATTTTAATAAAGTAGTGTTAACTCCATTTCACCCTCTTCAGTTTATTTCGAACATTTCATCTGAATTTGATTATTGATATGACAAATATATTTGCATATTTTTTAAAAATTTTTCCCAGTTACCCTTCACTCTACCCCAATTGGCCAATTAGGTAGGGGAAAAAGTTCAAATTAACTAATGGGGTCCCTGGGACCCCAATCTCTACCGCCTGTTCAAGGTGGTGAGGATATCAGTATTGGAAGCAGGTCCATACCCTACCTCCATGTCCTAGTTGAGTAGGGGGAGATTCTAAAATAAAATCAGGGTTCACTGACCCCTTCCCTTGGTTCCCAGCTCTATCACTGTATAATAAGGTTGGGGGTCCCTAAACTAAATAGCCCTTCCTAATCCTGGAGTAGGGGCCATATCAGTAAAAACTAATTTAAAAAAAGCTTTCCAATCCTAAGAACCTCCTTACTCCCTAACTAGTGGGGTGTGGATACTTCCTGACTTGGGACAGTCACTATGGTAAAGAAAAAAAGCATTGTTCATTTCTCTCTCAGGTAGGAGTTATATACTGTTTTTCTACCTGATTGGTTACTGATTTTTCATGTTAACCAATCAGATAGTAGCAGAGGGTATATAAAACTTACTTCATTCTGTAGTTCCTACTGGCTTTTCATTACTTCATTAGTTAAAAGAGAAGACATCAAAGTCAGTAAGTATTACCTTTAATATTTCACTTGTCCTTTTCTTTTATCCTAGGGACAGGCCCCAGTTAGGAAGGTTCTAAACCCCACTAGTTTGGGATTGGGTATCCCACCTCAGACCCTTCACCCCATAGGCAGGTGGAGCTTAAGAGACTGTACATTGTTTAGATTTTATTGATAGGTCTCCCAGTCCAGGTTAAGTTAATGGATGTGGGCCCTTAGGTAGAGACATTTAGTCTCTAAACATTGCTATGGGAGGGGTGACTGATTGACTGACCCTCTGAGAGGTAGTGACCCCTGCCCCCCTGGATAATGGGTGGGGGTCAGTATTTACCCCCTTCTTTCACCTATTACACTCTACCCCACTGGAACACTGGAGTAGGGTCAAGTTGGTGGTGTCCAATGGACCCCCTTCTAGTACCTCCACCCTGTTTAGGATAGTTTGTTGCATTTTGCTTTGATGTTAGGATACTTTTGTTGCTGGTTTTAACTTTTGAAGTGTTTGTTGATTTTGAGTTTATCGATACCTGAATGGTTTTTGTCAGGTCTGATGAATTTTAAATTATATTAGTTAAAAGTATAGATCTGCAACGAAATTACAATCTTTGGTGTTTTTCTGAGTGAAAAGAGCTGAACAGACCGTCTGCAGGGAATAAACCTAATCACAACTCATGCAGATACAAGCATGAACACGACATATATCTGTCAATTTGGATGCACAATTGTTATTTAAATGTCAAACATAACAAACTGGAAAGAATCAGTGAAAATATATCATGTAGAATAGCAAATGAGTTCCGTATGTATGATGGATTTGTGGCAGCGCTGGATGAGGAGATAGAAAGACAGGCAAAATTGCTCCTAGCGTAATACCGCTAGAGGGTTATAATACTCCTCAGCACCATTCCAGCACTGTCTCCTGAATACGGATTATAAAAGCACCTATAGTGTTAATCCAACTATACACAAATCCTCACTTCCTAATCTCACCTTTAAGTGCTACTACCACATCATCACTATAGTGATTTACTATTAATTAGCAACTAAGTCAAATACCACGTTTTTAGACATATCATTTTACACTTGCATTGCGGTATTACGCAAGGGGCAATTTTGCCTATCTTTCTATCTCCTCATCCAGTGCTGCCACAAATCCATTGTACATACGGAACTCATTTGCTATCTTTCATCTTGAGGTATTAAAGCAGTTTACCTCGGTGGTTCAAGCGCAGGATCAAGAACAAAGGGTTGGACTAATAACTATTTTTACTCTTGTTTTTGTTTTTTAGTTTTATCATTCAGAATACTTTGTTTTGTTGTTTTTATCATTGTAATTTTAGGTGCTACACGTTGCACTGAACAATCTGTATCTCTATACTTATTGTTATAGTGTGTTTGATATCATGTAGAATAGTTTGGGCACACTTCCTGTTGATCCTTTTGTGTTAATGCGCACACTTTCTAGATCTCAGAACTTCATAGAATTGTTCAGCCAAGGCAATTCAAGATATTAATCCTTCAAACCTTTCAAACTTATGAGAGGTAACAGCTGAAGTTCTGAAAATAAAGAAAATGAATGTTTACAAAAAAAGGTAAGGCTATAAAAAGATATCTAAAGCATCGCTGCTTGCAGTTTCTACTGATTGAAATGTAACTAAGGAATTAAGTAAAAGTGATATTGATACCTAGCGGGGCCCTACACCTCTCAAAAGGCTTTAGCAACCAATCCGCAAAACACTAATTAATGTAAGGGAAAGAAAGTGAAGAAAAACAGCAGTGCTAAAACTATTCATAAATTCAACGATTACAAAGTCCAAGGATTAAAATATCATTAGTCAAAATGTATGTATCTAATATTGTCAAACCAATAAAAACTTTAATTTAAAAGAAATAAAAAAAAATATCATTAGTATACAGTTCAGTCTTTAGTGTCCTTTAGTCCATATAAAATCAATCTTGCTTCTCTCAAGTAAGGCACACCAACGATGGTTTCTTCCAGACGATACGTATTTCAGAAAAAAACAGCAACAACTGTTAAGGGAAGCACAAAATAAAAGACAGGCACCTCCTATTGCCTTCAATAGAATACAATACATTGGAAGGAAGACCTCCACCAGTTATAATATACAGGGTGCTGCTAATAAGAATCACACAACCAGTAAATCATGAGATGAAGCAAAAAAAAATGTAAAGTAATCAGCTCCATCAAAGTGCAATATCATGTAGATGTGAACTTGCATCTATTTACCACTTCTACAACTTTGTGTATTCTGCAAACCCTTATGATGTGGAGAATTCATTTTGACATCTTATGGTAGGCACAAACTCATGCACCTTTATACATTCCTTTGCGCATGCATGCACGTAACTTTTGCCTACTTACAAAATGTTGGGGTGTGTCAAAGTAGTGAATTCAGCAAGGCGTATTGCTCCACATTTAACGATTGACTTCACCAGCTCAAAGTGGCAAAGTGAGGGCTGATGGCATAAAGTAACTGTACACTAGAACGACAGAAAATATAGTGACTGAGTGACAATGTGAACTATGAATACTGTGACATAAGGATGTAAATAACACTAGCGGTAATGAAATTGTGTCAAACTGGTGACAATGTCCTTCCTTATCATCAATCCTGCCTTTTCATAATTTGCCATTACTAAAAGAAATTACGACACAAAGCACATGAATTTGGTGCACCTGGGAATTTGCACTTTCATGAATAAGCGTTTTTAATATGCAGATCAGATCATTACTGTAACAAGATTTAATATTCAAATACCTCCTGCTGGGCAATGAGAATGCAGCTACATAGCTCTATTTCAATACTCAGTCACAACTGATTAAAGGCATGACATGGTTGACTTATTTCTAAGGAATTTTCTTTCAAAATGGTAAGATAAAACAGTTATTTAGATCTATTAGGTGAACTCGATCTGCAGTTTAGGATTCCTTCAAAAAAGATTGCAAGATTATACTGGAAGTTATGCAGCCCAAGATAAGATGTATTTCATAAGTCTCCTCTTTTTAAAGGAACTGAACTAATTGACATGCAACTAAACGGGATACTCTACAATGCCAATACCTCTAAAACAGTGATACCCAACCTATGGCCCACGGGCCATATCCGGTCCACGACATGGTGCTATTCGGCCCTTGAAGCTTCTGCTCACAGTGCATGAAATCGGCAATAGGGAGGGAGGACCTGGTCAGCTCATTACTGAACAGGATGTCAGTTCAGTAATACGCAGTTTGCAGTATCTAACGATGGATGGAATGCTTCCCCACATTGTTAAGACCCTTGCTTCAGGGTTTGTTATGTGTTGGAATGTATATGCGTTGCATTAGTCAGCGCCAGCTGTTGATTTATATGGTCCCCGGGCTAAAAAAGGTTGAGCATCACTGCTCTAAAATATTCATATTGCAAAGCTAACTGATAATACATTAGTTCAGCTGAGCATTGCAGGGTTGCAGAAATGCAACATACTACATACTAGTGCAGTATGTAACATGTATCAAAGTATTTTAATAATTAGTTGTACTCAGGATTATAAAAATGTTCGCTTGTAAATAAATGGGAAGCAACCTTTAAATGCAGGAATAGTTTCTTCTGTCTGATTTGAAGAGAATTCAGTATTTCTTTATTCTTATCTCATTTGACTTCAATGTGAGATTGAATTGATAGCTATATCATGAGTTTATAGTCAGGTTATGTTGCATTAGTCCCTAATAAGGGCACATCTATAGGAGACAAAGCACACTGAGCATATGCAGTGTCTACAGTACAGCCCAATCAGGGAGCCGCCCAGCAACTTATCAGGCATTTATCCTTTGTCTCATAGAGCTACTGTACATTTGGGTATGTTATGCAGTGTTTTTGTATAGGGTTGAACATTTCTTGCTGAAATATTTTTTAGGTTTTAGTTTCCCTTTACAATGGGATTTACACAGGTTGCCTAAAGGAAAAAAAAATGATTAGTTTGTACTTATTGGACTTTTTGACTGATATAAAATAAATGGCTGGTCTCTTTCTAGCATAGTAATGCAAATATATATTGTTAGATTAAATATATAGGGCAGGTGTGAGCCACCGTTAAAAGTATCTTTCCCACGCTGTGCAAGTGATGTCAGCTCCTCTTGTGTATACCCTATAGGACTACCTAGAAATTTCTAGAATAAGCATAGAAACTGGATTAAGAAGCGAGGATATAGGAGTCATTTCTGTAGTATGTATGCCACAAAGCCTAGTTACTGCTGGTATTCACCTAACTTTTTGGGCTTCAGATTTTCTGATGGAGTGACTGGTATCAAACACACACACACAGTGGGGTCAATGGTGGCAAAAATGACAAGACCATGAGAAATGATGGCAGGGAAACTAAATTTACAGAATTTAAGGAGGCAAATTTTCTCATTGTAGTAGATTCTGTGCACCTTGTGCAGTTAGTACAAGTAATAAAATCATTTGTTTCTGACTCTGAAAAAAGTCTAAGAACAGTGAACTGGCAGCTGCAAATCACTGAATGAATGTCTTCTGACATTTATTTACCCCCAACATTTTAATTTTACATAATGATCACCTTTTTAAAAAATAAGTTAGAATTTCAGCAATAGATTTCTTACAAATCACAAGGCATATTTACTAAGATCAATTTGATCATGTTGATTGATTTCACACAATTTCCCTTTCAATTTTGTGATTGCCCTGATTTACAAAGGATTGATTAAAATGTTTCCCCATTGAAATAAATCACAGGGGCACACTTTGCAAGCTTTTCTATGAGGTTTCCTTCCATTACAGATCGATATTGATGGGAAAATATTTTGGACTTAGGATAAATGTCAGGATCAACTGTCCTGGGTTTACGTAAACCAGAGAGTTGAGATTAAATATGAATATTTAGGTTAAATATGTGTAAATTATGATAAAATAGTATACTGATGTACTGTTTGTAGCATGTATACTGCCATCTGCTGGAACAGCAAGCTGAAAATCCAATTTGTTCATTAATCCTACATGACTGATTTAGGAACAAAAGAGAGTCAAAGGATGATTAAACCTGCACACAGACCTTGCTCATTACCAAAATTCATGGGTATCCTTAAAATGTAATCTTTATTAGTAAAATCCCTAAATAGGGCACAGACAGAGACGAGAAAAACACAAAAGTGGACTTAAAATGGCCCCTAAAATAATAACCATTTAATTTGTGGTATTATAATCAGAGGGGTAGAAGCAAATTAAGGGAAGATTTAAAAGTTTCTCTTGTTATGTTATAATAAAGTACTGATGTACATTTTGCCCCTTCTCTGAGGGCTTTCTCAAGGTAAGTATTAAATTATTGCTTCACTGTAAGTATACTTAAAATCACAAATCTGGAACAGGAACACCAACCCAGGAGAATAGGAACATTAAAAGGGGGTTATTCACTAAGGTGTGAATTCGACTGTCGAATTCGCAAACAGCGAATTCTCATAGCAAATCCGCTACAATTTTCCCATTGTAAAGTCTCCGCAATTTTCCCATAATAAAGTTGTGTCAATTGTCCCATGATAAAGTCCCAACTGCAACAATATTCTCATTATAAAGACGCGACTGCGACAGTAGCAGCCTATTGCGACTGTCTTTATCAGGCGAATTCACACCTATACGCAACAATTCACACTTTAGTGAATAACTCCCAAAGTGTGTATTCAAGAACTCAAGAGCCACAAAACTAAGCTCCCAGATAGCTTTGTTGCAGTTAACTTGCTCTATTTTTGTATGTATTAAAATTAAGTGAATTGTAAAATTATCCTTTATAAAATTTAAGTTTCAGGTTTAGCACCAGCTAGACACAACAGATAAACTATGAAAATACATTTTTTATAATACACATTTTTTAATATTTATTTTCATTTTAGCATTAGACTTTACAATTCTCTTTATTAAGAAACATGGGGTTACAGAAATGCAAAGCAACAGTAAGTCCAACAAATCATTTTATTTTTGCAAGGTATTTGCAATCTTAGTAAGACGATTCCTGAGGCTCTCTCTTTTCTGTTTTACTTGAACTTCCACAGATCTGGCTTCATTTAAAATTTCATCAAATTCTTGTATATAAGAGGCTTCAGCTGTAGTCCTTTCACTTGAATGAAAAAAAAGGTTATATTTAGATGATTAAAATGACACCATAGGCTCAGAAATAATGTTAAGTTTGTAAAATATGTATTACAGACACAATTTTGTTGGTCTGATTCAGGATATCTTGGGTATGTTCAAATGCCATACAAAACATAAGGAGGGCTATGGTCAGTTCCTATGCTTCCATCTGCGTTACCTGAGTTATGCATATTTAATAAATATCTACATTTTCCAGGACAGTTCTTGCCATAGGTTGGATTTTACACATAAAGAAGAAAAGTCAAGAGTCAAAGAAGCTAAAGCGGCCTATAAGAACCTGCAAGGGGAATACATATGATCATTTCACTAACAATAATTCATGTCAGGTGTGGCAGGGCATCCAGCACATCACCAACTATATGACCAAAAACTGCATAACTGTCAATGGTGAAGCCTTGATAGCTATGAGAACAACAGAGACACTGTAACCAGGTATACTTTCACTGTGCAGAAACATTATGTGAGGCGAGTGCTTAAAGTGGTCCAAGTAGAAAGCCCCTGACCCTGATGGGGTGACAGAAAGGGCGCTCCAAGAATATGCAGACCAGTTCTCTAAGGTTTTCACACAGATCTTTAATTTGCCATTGTTTATTTCATCATTCCATCTTCTCTGAATTCTACTACAGTCATTCTGAACAATACTGTTATCAAAAGCCAAAACGAATACTGCCCAGTTGTACTTACTCCAGTCATCATTAAAAGCTTTAAATAGCTGGTGTTGCAGCACATCAGAGTTAGCCTCTCACCCTCATTTCAATTTGTCTACAGAACAAATGGGTCCCCAGAAGATGCCATTACTACTGTTGGCTTTGAACACTCAATCCTAGTAGACTATTCAACAAACTCCTTAACTTGGGTCATTACTAATGCATCTGTCATTGGATCAAAGACAAACAGCTCTCAAACTGTTAGATTAGGTCTTCCTCTATATTTTATAATCAGCACTAAACCTATTACCCTCTATTAGATACTTTAGATCAATCTGATCGTGGACAAACATGACTTAAAAATAGCTTCTACCTTACAGCCATATGGATACTGAACTCTGTGCTATGTGCAATAAATCTTACTTTTTGTTAAAAGTGTTTGTTCTTAAGAAAGATTCATTGAGGTTCCCTTAAATAATGACTTGATCATTTGAACCTCTTAAAGGTTAAAGGTTAAAGTCAAGCCTTTTTATCTTGTGGCATTTACAACTATTATATGAGCACAATAAAATGCCTGTTGCATGCCAGCAGTACTGTCAGAAAAAGTCCTGATTTCTAAGTCTAATTATAAACATAACTATACTGATGTGACTGCATTTACTCTATGTAACAATGCCATACAGCAAGAAAATAAAAAGATTTTCCTCACCTCAGTATCTTTGCATATTTTGCAAAAAGGAGGTTTATTTCCTTGTTCAAATCTGTTGAATGAAAAACATTATAACTGCAACACTGAATTAAAACAAAAATATACTGTATATGCAAGTGTTAGTTCTTAATACACTACCTTTTATAAGTGTTTCCATGTCCCCTGAATGGAAGTTGTCAGAGAGTGCTAATGGCTGCCTTGATGGTGAGGAACTCTGCACATTTTCTGAATCATGAAGCTATACAATTTGAAATTTTGAATGTTAAAATTAAAATACACTACTAGATGTATTCAAGGCCAGATATGCATTTACAATAATACAGATTAACTTGAACAGATGTGATAAAGATTCTCAAGTTCAATTCAAATCTCTGCTCAAGACTTTTCTATCACATTCTGCATTTCTTTTTGCACCTGAAGCCACTGCGCGCCAGTCCATTGTCCTGAATAATATAATGCAGTCATTGCTTCGTGTCCTGAATGACATAATGTATTCATTGCATTAATAGAAATTTGATGAGGTCTAATTTATCAATTTAAACCTACTATATTTCTTATTCCACTTACTGCAATTTTCCTTTACACAAGTTCCATAGCAGTTTTTTTTACTTTTAGTTTCTCTTGCACACATTTATTTTCAATAGGACTGCACACAGAATTTCTCTTTCCTAACATACAACCAACCTTTATACTCTTTGATCCTTATCCAATATTTTCTACACCTTACCCTCACTTGCTTTTAACCCTTTAACTACTAGCCGATTTTTTTTTTGTTGACCACTTATTCCCAAGCTTTTTTTAAGCATTTTGTGCTGC
>WMED01019222.1:0-12486 GCA_019650415.1 Pipa parva | reverse complement strand
TGTCAATCAAAAAGGAATTCATCCTCAGACAGATCATCCAATCAGCATGCAGAAGCTGAGTTTCCAGGCCATCCCACTTCCCCATAGACTCCCAGAGAAGCTGAGAGTCCAATGGGAGGGACAAAGCACAGAATTTATCCAATTACTCATCTTGTTTCAATCAGCATTCAGACTGAGCTTCCAGGCCAGCCCACTGCCCCATAGACTCCCAGAGAAGCTGAGATTCCAATGGGAGGGACAAAGCACAGCATGTATCCAATGACTCGTCTTCTTTCACTACACTTTTGCTTTGCTATTGAAGTCTGTGGAAGCTCAGTGTACACACTGTTTAAAGCACTGTGAAGTTGCAGGAATGGGTGAGAGGAAATAACATGTACATAAAGTACTGTTGTATATATTTGATCATTTATTTCTTTTGTCATTATATATATATATATATATATATATATATATATATATATATATATACAGTATATATATATATATATATATATATATAGTGCAAAAAGATAGCTTTTTGCTATCGATGCCCACGATGCCCACGATGTTAACACAAACACCTGTAAAGTTACTGTATAACCAAAATGTTGTATACAAATTAGAAGAAAAAAAATGAAAATGAATGTAAATGCAGTTCATTAAAGGGGAACTATAGTTAAAATCAATACTTACCCGATGGATCTAGCAACAGTACACGGAGAATTCACCATTGTGCGAAGTGAGCTCTGAATCCTTCGGCTCACTTCGCACAAACTTTTATGCGTTTGCTGATGTCCTGCACACGGACATCCGCGAGTGCTTTAAAGGGTTTCCAGTCTCGGTGAGGCGACTCGAGTGGTCTCGCTGAGACTGGAATTCCAAAGACCTACAGCAGTCTTTCTGAGTTTAATAAATTTCGCCCAATTTAAGTTTAAGATCCCTTAGCTAAGTATTGTTTTTAACTATAGTCCTCCTTTAACGTGTGATAGTTTCAGTATAATTGCACTGCAAACTCCACCCCTTTGTTTGTACACACTTCGCAGCATGAGCAGAAAGTAGATATATACAGCTTACCACAGGCAAAGTTTATCATGGGCAAAGCGTATGTGAGAGTGTACTGATATCAGAAGATCATGCTTTTTAAAACTCAGCTAATTGGCAAAAACATGAGCAGCTGCTACCGGTACACAAATGCCTACACGTTTCCCATGATAAATTGATCTGTGGTAAGCTGAAAAAAACCTATAATCATTTTTTGTTCATGCTGGTACCATGAGCAGGATAGCGAGGTGGTGAAGACAACTATATTGTACATGAAAACTAAACCACTGTTCTGGGAAAGCATTGATTCTTCTATAAAAATAATATTTACTGTATATATATTATAGGATAGAGTGGTCGTGTTAGTCCACAGATGCAAAAAAAATGGGTATTGCAATACTTGGTGATACCTTTTTATTGGACTAACAGTCATTTTAGATAGATGAGCTTTCGAGAGGTCTGTCCTCTCTTTATCAAGTCTCAAGCAATACTCCTTGATAAAATCCATTAATCTATCTGAAAAGAATATGACCAAAGTCCCTTGATGGTGAAACTCCCCAAGTGAAAAATGGCGCTGAGCTTTCTGATTGGTTAATAGGAATAGGATTTCATGTCCCAACTGACCAATCAGGAAGCTGGGCTGCCAATGGTAGGTTAGCATGGAAACTTAATACTATCCAGAAAACAGTGATAAAATAGTGATAAATTCATGAAAATATCTGTCCAGGTGATCTGTGGAGAAGGTAGTATAAGTAAAATTCCAGCAGGAGACTGGACTGAAGAGAAGCAGGACTTGCAGTAATTAAAGACACAAACTGCATACCCTGGGTAATCCCTAGTACTAGCTCCTTTGAATGTGAGCAATGTGTGGGGAGCCACCACCTTGTAATAATTCTTAATAAACTACAGTAATAATTGTTTAGTTCCACAAACCATTATAATGCTTTAGAGGGACTATGGCAGCAGATTGGATTCTGTACCACTCATGTCGCTATTCTGCTAATGTATGTGAAATAATGCTGGTCCGGTACAGCGACCATCTTGAGATTCATTTTTAATCCTTGGAATTAGCTGTGTGTCTCATGAAAGATAGCTCAGATTGCTCAAAGCAACACTTTCCCAATTTTGCATAGACAACTTTTTCGTCAGTCGAACAATAACAGGATTTGCCCAAGCAAGGGGAAGTGATGTCATTTTCCCATGACTTCCATGGATCAGTTTAAAGGAGAACATTGCACTCTAACTGTATCTTTCATAGATTAAAATGATGTCAAAATACTATTAATAGGTAGAACTGATTATAAGGAAAAACAATGGGGCCACTATATGTCACTGTATTTAAGTAGTCTACATTACAAGAAGTGTTATTAACATCCCATGTTACAATATTCCTAGTTTATGTTGTAATTTGGTCACTATATTTTTGTCATTTGAATGTACATTCACCCTATGCCAAACTATACAGTAGATATCAGTCTCCTACTTCTCCACCTTGATCTGGCAAAATCAAATATGTGAATTTGGAGCAGTATGGCCGGGCAAATTCACCACTTGCACAATGCGCTCTGACACCTGGCATATGTCCAAATTGCACATGATGTAAAGAGGTGCATGAGTACACATGACCATAGCAAACTGTTAACTGGTAGCAAATCTGCCACATCACAGAGTTTGACAAGTAAGCGAAGTTGGAGAAGTGGTGAAGACCTTAACACAACTCTTTGCACTTTCATTAAATTACTCCTTTTGTGATTTTCACAATTCTGCAATATATTATCCAGTTACTTTAACTCTCACTCCTTCACCTTTTCAGACCATAACCTTTTCTCTATTTCTGTCATGGTTTCCTATCGGAATATACAAATACTATATATAAGGCAAGCACTTCTACAAACCTACACAATCTCAATTAATTATGTTACTGAAGATAAAGTTGCTCAGCTCCTCCTCAGTCCACCAGACCACATGACTGCTAGGCTCTAACCCATTGGTGGCAAACTTATGGCCACCGCTGCTCTAACAGCTATCCTAGATCTCCCAGCGAGCAAGCACTCCTTCAGTATAGGCCGCGGACCTGACCTGACAGTTTTCAGGCTGGATTCACAGCCTACACTGAAGGAACGCTTGCTCGCCGGGAGGATAGCGCCGCCGCAGGTACGATGACATCACTCATCAGCACCTGTACTGCTGGGGGAGGCGGTGATGAGTGATGTCACTAATTGGCAGACGATGCCGAAAAGGTTCACCACCACTGCCCTAACCCCTCTCTATTTAAGGGGTGGTTATTCATCACGGAGTGAATTTTTCCAGATAAAATTATTTTGTTATACATTGTGAAAATTCACCCATACTGTTGTGTATTGACACGGCAATGATACAAATGGTCACTAGGTGCTTTCTGAGTGTAGTTTTGTGAATAGGAGCTGCGAAGTGGTGGTAAATTCAACCCAAATAGATATATTGTTGCAAAGTGACATCATTTTCAAATGGACAACATGCTAACAATATGCATGTATGAGTATAATAAAGCACAGTGTTGCCAGTAATTCACCACTCTCATCTCTTGAAGTCAAACTAGTAAATTCATGACAGGACTTAAAGTGTTGCTGAATTTGTAGTGAAAATTGTACGTAAATATGCAGTCACCATAAAGTCAGAAATTTCACACATGTTCAGCACATCTCACAGAAAAAAAAGATCTTTGGTGAATAAGCAAAGTTGGAGAACTTGTGACTTGACACAAATTTGTGCATCTGAATGACACTTTGCTGAATATACCCTAAGCCCCCTTGACCCTGCTTATACTCATCTCAACTACATTACTCAAGTTATTCAACCTTTTCCTTACCACAGGTAATGCTTCCTCTGCTTTCCAATATGAACTTGTCATATCAATCTTATAGAAGTCCACCCCTGACCCATTTTCTCTTACCTATTGTATTCTAACTGCTTGAAAAGCCTGTCTACATACGTCTAACATATTTTCTACCAGTGCACTGTTGATGAGTTATGAAACTCCCTTATTTACTCCAGTTATAATTTCCATCATCTACAGTCTATCTGAAAAAAAAGCGCAACTCGTTCCAACAGACCCTTGCAGGGGACTATATCAACATGGGTACTGTAAATCCATCCATATTTACTGCATTGCATTGTTGCATAGCTGCAAATGAATGCATGGCTACAGCAACAGTGTGGAAACTAGTGAGAACCAAAGCCCTTGATTGTAGACTGTGGATGGTATTGGTGCCCAAGTGTTCCCATCAATAATCATCTCAATCCCAATCTCTTGTGATTGTCTCACACCTGGTCCTTTGTGTATCACCAGTCCTCTTAACCCTCTAGACTGTAAGATTGCAAGAGCCAGATCCTCTGACCCTTTTGTCTTGTTTGTTCATATTTAATTGTTTTTATTTCCCAATACATTGTTCAATGATAATAAAAATATTGCTAATAAATTTAAATGTACTGGTAATAATATTTATTAATAATAATAATAATAATAAGGTATACTGTAATAGCACAAATGATTGCATGCCTAATCAAAATTTCTTTTTTTTTTTGTCTCAGGAATAAGATATGGTTCCCCGGTTAGTTCATTTGGTGGCAAATTTGTAAAGACTTGCAAGGGGCTTACTCATGAAAGACTGAACAGATGCATAAAGGTACGAATACACATTCACTTCTCATTCATCATATATTCAGCAAACTCTGTAATGTGGTGAATCCGCGACCAATTTGGCGCTTACGATAGTCATAGAATTACGTAGCACTTCCCACCACTATACATGCGCACGCACAGGTAATTCACTTAATCATCAAGCATCGGAGTCTGTCAATATAGCGAATCTGACAAGGCATTGCTGTGTTGAATATGACAGTTTTACTTTTCCAGATCAAATAGGTGAATTAGGGGGTTGATAGCAGGGCTGTTACTATAGAAATGGCTATACTGTACTATGCAAAGACAGCTACTGGCGCCATTATATTCTTTGCTATGAGAATCCTCTGATTAGTGAATAAGGAGTAGCGAATTGGAGCATGTCGACCCGAAGTGATGAGAATCCCCTTTAACAGCCGAATTCACACTTTCATGAATAAGCCCATGAATATTTATCATGATAAGAAAAAGGCCTTTTTCAATGATATTCTTTAAAAACTACTCCAAATACTAATTCTCAAGTAGTTTTTGAAAAACTTTGAACAAATTGCCCCTTTGATAAACATAACCTTAATTAATCCTTTGGTATTATAGCGTACTTGGACCTGCTTATATATGTTGAAGTCAAGGTGAGCAAATGCATATAAAAACCTCACTTGTATTATCTATTGAACTACAGGACTCAGAGGGGGTTATTCACTAAAGTCCAAATTGTTGTGTATAGGTGTGAATTCGCCAGCTAAAGACAGTCGCAATAGACTACTACTCGTGACTTTACAATGGGGATATTGTCGCGGTTGGGGATTTGCTATGGGAATCTGCTGTTTGAGAATTAGACAGTCAAATTCGCACCTTAGTGAATAACCCCCCTCGGTCTTTCACATTACTGTAATAATCTTATTAATATTTCTTTAACGGAAATGTCCATTTTAATGAGCCAGAGAGATTTCAGATTTTCTGGTTAAGAGACAATTGAGTTAAATACCTTTAACTACTCCTTACATTAATCCCAACCAGGCTCATATAAAATAGCTACTGACTCACTGTATATTCTCATTATCACAATAAACTGGTTCTACAAACCTTTCTGAAATCTATATTTAGCTTCCCATTTGACTTGAAAACCCTTGTGGTGGGTATTGTAAGGTAAGTAGAACAGTTAGTCAAGAACAAAAACGTCTTTTTATCTGAAATAAATAAATAACATTTCCATTTTCTGGATTACACAGTTTATCCTGTTTTCCTGAAAGAACACAAGCTATTTTACCATTACAAAAACCAATGAACAAAAACATTAGTACTGCATTTAAAAAGGGAGTTGTTTCACAGTCATCAGCACTGGGAGTGGATAATAAAATTAAAGTGAATAAGCCCGGTGCTTTTACATATTCTAACATGTTTTACATTTGAATTGTTGCAACCCATGCCTGAATATGTCACAATTACAAATATATGGTGAAACGATGAGAGCAATCGCTTTCTGTCTAAATAACTGGAGCAGAAAGTGATTTATATGTGGTAAGTTCTTTCCTTTTTAATTGAGACATCAAAATATTAGTGAATAAGGTTAAAAGCAATGTTTATAATAATAAAAAAAAGCATCTTAATATTTCTTATTCCTTCTACCAACAAGGCACCAAAGAATACGGAAGCAAAGACATTTGCTGGAACGAATTGAAATGATATACACACTTCAATTATACATTTAGAAATGCTGCAATGAAACAACTTAACCTTTCATTCTTGTTTTTATGACATATCGTTGAATTATGTGCATATACTTAAAATAAGCTTTACAAGTTGATGCCTTTTTTTTTTTTTTTTGGTAACATCTAAGAATTAAAAGCCAGGATGTAAATATTGTCATGAAATGAAGGCTAACGTCATGTCGTTCTGAACTCCGAGAGAGAATAGTCAATCCAGATATTCACCAAATATTAAAGTGTTTTAGACCAAGA
The DNA here is from genome assembly GCA_019650415.1 of Pipa parva. Taxonomy (NCBI): domain Eukaryota; kingdom Metazoa; phylum Chordata; class Amphibia; order Anura; family Pipidae; genus Pipa; species Pipa parva. The sequence goes on along the minus strand of WMED01019222.1, from coordinate 5,847 downwards.
GCGACAAAAAGGAGAAAGTATGGGATATGTCGTACTGCAGAGTAGCAATGGACAATTTCTTGTTCTCTACATTATTATCCAGCTGCAATTATTTTGTGGACACCCACTCATTGCCTGCAGAGCAGATAGGGCTGTAATTGTATGTTATTTTTTAATTACAAGGGGGTAAAAAATGCGATGATGGGCTGGAAGGTGCCGTTGCATTGTTAGTTTTTTTTCTTTCCCTTTCGTTTGCTGATTATGTGAGCTGGGCTCCTTTGCTAGTCGATGATAAGCAGAATTTCCATGTTCTCTGAATAATTAATCCATCTCTGCCTCTCTTCATGCCAACTCGCCCGTTATCGGCGGCACATGCCTGAATTGCAAAAGAATCCACTCTTCAATTGGAACTTATTGATATTCTTCTTAAAAAAAAAAAAAAAGAGGAAAAAGAGGGGAAAATGGGAAAAAAAAAATTCTTAAGTTTAAGCTGCAGATTTTTAAATGGATTAATTTTCCTGCAATCATAGCCATCTAAAGAGAAGGAATCAGGCAAAGCGAATTGAAAGCGCGTCTCCATGTTTCCAGAATTGGGTCCAGGACACTGAAATATACCGGTTCTCTTTTTAAAGTCAGAAAATTACAAATTCATTTCCATGACATGAAATACTTTTTTTTTTTTTTTTTTCATGCGCTAGAAATATTCAAGCGAGGTTCTTTAAATGCCTGCTATTGCTTGATAACATTTCCAACTTTTAACGATTTGCCAGACTTTGATATGACATGATAGGAAATCCTGCCTTTAAGGAATATTCTATGCATCAGTAATCTCCTTTTATCAACGATTAGATTTTATCGCTTCGCTTTTTTAGTCATTGCGATGCAGCGTTTAAACAATGAATTTCCAAATCACGCCCTGCCTTTCATCTGCACCTCGCACACACAACGTAAAAATAAGATAGTTCATGCTGTCTTTCATGAAGTTCTTATGAATGGTAAACATTATGGGTTTTTTTTTTATTAAAAAAGATACAACCATACACCTGTTGTTAGCCTTTAATTTTTATAGAACTCGTTTCGTGTTAAAATCGTCTCTGTAAATATAGTTATGAGCGAACTGGGTTGAAATGTATTTTTTCTGTAACTAAATTCACCTGCATTAATATTTTACGCTAAGTTGCAAGCACAACATGAATGCGAAATGAAACAAAGGTGATTTGAAACTCGAAGCTGACATGCGAGATTTCCCTTTTTCGTTCTTTAAAAATCTTTTTCTGCTAAAGTGGCAATAACAGTTTTGGGTGATAACTTTTCACCGTGTTTTAGTAGGGAAAGGAACACAGCTGATTAATAAAAGCAAAGGCATTTCAAAGGAAAATGACACTTTCGATGATGTGACAGTAGAAATAGAAATTGCATATTTAGGAGGAACTTTGAAAGAACTGGAGAAATCTTTTGTGATTTATACGTTGGATGCACTTTTAATGGTTTTTAAAGCTGATTATTAATTATTAATTGACTGATTTTGCTGGATTTGGTAGAAATGAAAAAAAATAATCTGAGTTTTAGGTGTTAGAGATAGTTGTGATAGCTTTTATTGGACCAACATATCTTTGGCTAAGAGGAAAACAAGCTCTTAAACTCTGGAAATAATGGGGCTATTGGTAGTCACTCGGCTTTTAAGGATGACACAGGACCCAGGTCTCAGTGGACGTTCCTAGAGTTCCAAACTGTATCAACGTAACCTATTCCTGAGGGTACTGTAGGAGACAATGAAATGATTGGATACAATAAAATCATAGGGTCTAAAGAGGGGAATAAAGAGACAATAAAAAAATCTTTTGCTTAGTGGGCCCTGATTTCTTGTTTCCTGGTGGGCCTCCAATCTCTTGTTCCTTGAAGGGCCCCTGATCTCATTTCCTCTTGGGCCCCAGCACTCCAGTCTGACACTGAGGATGGGTCTTTTAAACCCTCCCTAATTAATTTATGCCTTTCTTCACAACATACCAATGCTGCAGGAGCACAGGGGTGACTGGGTAGTGGCTGATCATTCGGGTTTGAAAAAAGACATTTTGACTTTGCCTTTTTTGTTTGTACCTAGGTTTGTGTTACAAATTAATGTATTTTCAGGGACATGGTTTATCAACCATTTGTCAGTTGAGAACCAGCAGCGTTTGTGTGAACTTTCCCAAAATATTTTACTTATCTCTTTGTCAGTCTGGGAAATCAAGATCCCATCAGGAATCACTGTAATGCTAGCAGAACGACAATGCCCTGCAACCTCTGAGGACACCTAATCAGTGAATTCTGAAGTATTAGGCTTACACTTCCTTTTCCCAGAAGCTAAACCTAAAAATAGGGCTCACCCATGAGCCACAAATTGAGAAAACAGTGCGGTCATGGTTATCATGGCAAGCGCTTTATTGTGCAGTGGAGCAGATAGTAATATGGGAGGTTACTGAGACATGTTTACTGAAAATGGAAAGCAACTGAGTGGGCTACCAAGCGATATACAGTTTAGTTGAGTGGAAAATAAGTGAGCAACTATGTGCATTTTTTTTCCTTTTTCGATTTGTATGGGGCTAATCATGATAGCTCTGGGTGTGCATGCAAACACTGTAAGAGATTGGTGGGATTAGATTCTCTGGTGGGATTGAGATGTTTATTGATGGGAACACTTGGGCACCATTACCGTCCACAGTCTACAAAGCCCTGCAAGGGCTTTGGTCTTCGTTAGCTTCAACACTGTTGCTGTAGACAATAGCCATGCATTCATTTTCAGCTATGCAACAATACAATGCAGTAAATATGGATGGATTTACAGCAGGGGTCTCAAACTCGCAGCCCGGGGGCCAACTGCGGCCCTCGAGACGATAGTTTGCGGCCCCCCACTTGATCCGGCACAGAGGGAGTCCTGGCTGACTCCCTCCGTGGTTTGGGGAGGGCCAATAGGAACCCGGGAGCGCATGTGATCAGCGCTTCTGGGTTCCTTCTCCTGTTTAATGGTGCCAGCTGCGGCAGCAACAAGACGTGCTGCCAAACTCTGCCGGGGGGGTAAGTAAGACTCCCCCACACCAATCCCCCTGATCTCCCCCCATAGCCACCAATGAAAAATTATAAATAAAACCCAAATGACCCCATAACCCTCCTCAATAGCTCCACACACCCCAGTGGCCCCACAATACCTCCCGTGTTCCCAGATTGCCCCACAGCCATAAAATTTATCATCACAGATGCGACAGTAGCCCATAAAGCTGCACATTACCCTGCAGAGCCACATATTGCTCCGCAGGGTGATGTATTGTTTTTAATCTGTTGTTTTCTTGTGGAAAACCTGATGCGGCCCAGCCTCACCCAGACTCTAGTTCCAGCGGCCCCCGGGTAAATTGAGTTTGAGACCCCTGATTTACAGGTTATGGCGTCTTCGAAAAGATCAATAAATGGGAATATTTTTCAGGACAAGAAACCTATTTGGAGTTAATGACCAATCCCATGGCTAAGGTAACCACTTCCACAGAGGATATTAAAGGTGAAGCGCAGGCTGTGGCATATCTCTGATCCTAGTCAATAGCTTTACTGTGCACACTACTAGCTCTATGGTATCCATCCATGTCTACACTTCAAGGTATTCATGTACTCTGCTCCTTCGCTGGAGTGGCACTCAGCCTTTCACAATCACTTTATGTCCCAGGCTGCCACATCCCCCTGGCACCTTAGTGTGCTCCAATAACTTCTGTATACCTAGCTATCAGTGAGCTGTTTAGGACAGCCTACATTATATGTGCAGCTCTTTGATTAGGACTAATTCAGCTATCATTTGTGGCTCCCCAGTATCAAGGTTATAGCTTTCACTGAAGGTGTCTTTCCTTTTAAGAATCTTACATGGATCTTCCTCCAGAGGTTCACTTCTACCTGCCATACGATGCAAAATTCCTTGCTGACCTGCTGGTTCTGTAACTAATTTATTCATAATAAAATATACATATAAATGTCCTAAAAAGAAAATACCTAATGGCAACATACTTTTGACTTCTCCGCCTTAGAAACCCTAGGGATTCTACAATTATGGTTATTCCTCACACTGTCTGCAAGAACATTAGAGCTCCCAGTCATAACTTTTGATCTTTAAGCGATATATATACAACTCTCAAAACTAGAACTATCATTGTCTCATTTCACTTTTCTCTGTCTTATAGTTAGTTTTGGAAGTTCAGTCCACGGTTTCAGAGTTTGTAAATAACTGTTTGTGGTTATAGGTGTGCAGAATTGCATCCTGCTGCCTAGGAAACTAATTCAGATTTTCAATCCCTGCCTCCTATCACTCCTCTGACATGGTGGCGGGAGTTTAAAATTGTATGATTTGCAGGTTCTCAGTGTCTGAGCTTCCAGTTAGACAACAGCTCCCATTTCTACATCTCATAATTAAAGTCTTGCTTACTTGATCTCATGGCTCCGCAGTTTTACTTTGATTTTTTGTACGGTAGCACATATACAGTACTTATTTGCCTTCAGAAGAGGTTCTTGCTTGAGCATCGCCCATCTGGGATGAGAATGACTTTATTGTGTCTAACCTCTCCATTTGCCTGTGTGTCTGTCTTCGAGACATGTTTTTGAAGAACCTGGTAGGTTGTATATAATGGATGACATCTCCCTGCTCTTCAGCATTGTAATACAATTTAGTGGGGAAATACCTTGTATGTAAACAAATGTAAAGATGAAGCAATAATGATTTTAAAGGAAAGAGGACTGATTAATTTACTGTGTTATCTTGAGATATCACAACTCATTGAGTTGTAATGCTGGAAAATGAATCATGTTACAAAGTGTTAAATGGCAAAGCAATCCCAGCAACAGCTGTCCTTTATAATATTAATATATTTATATATATATATATATATATATATATATATATATATATATATATATATATATATTATAGTATATTATATTATATTATTGGCAGTTCTTACTTTACACAAGGCAGAGCTATAATCTTTAACACACACACATATATCTATTTATCTATAGATATATATATATTCATTTATTTGCGTTTTCTTATAAACAGGTGTGAGATCCTGGACCTGTCTACTCTTGTTCTGTTCTTATTTCAAAGTTACCGATTTGAAGAACTGTAATTCTTGTGCTTTTATCTTACACTGCTTCCCTTCCACATAAAACTCACAACAAAGAAAAGCTATTATCATCCACATTATTCCAAATGTGATCTTTTCCTCTTATCTAGAGATATTCATCTCTCACTCCCATGTGCTCATGATCCACATTTTCTTGAAAGTAAAGGAAAAAGGGTATAATTCTATATAATTCTGCAACAGTTAGAAATACATATGCCGCTGCCATGTAAAATTCATAAAATTGCATCAAAATGCTTTTGTGTTTTATCTAACTGTGATACATTATATTATTCATTAAATAGGTACCAAACGTCAGTCCATATCCAGTCTCTCCATTTCAGGATAATTTTTTTTTTCAAACTGGAGAAGAATGTTTAAATATGGGAAGATTTTCTACAAAAAAAAAAAGATTAGTATTGACTTTTATTTGTACAGTGATGATATATAACATAATGATGTACAGAAAGTAGATTTAACTCCCCATCCCAATTGACTTATAGCCATGGCTGCTAAACTACAATTTAGACTGTAAGCTCTATGGGACAGGGACCTCCAAGCTCTTGTGTCAACCGCAACCTAGCACTTAAAGTGAAGTATCCTTGTGATATCATACTTGTATTGTTTATAGGGAAACCATAGTCAAATTACATTTTTACATATGCAGTACTATACCCTAGTGAGAAGCGTTTCTCCCCAGTAGTTGTTTCATGTGAAACAGAATGATTGAGTAGGC
>WMED01019221.1:1017-12487 GCA_019650415.1 Pipa parva | reverse complement strand
GTTAGGAGAACGACAGCCCAAAGTCGCAACAGGAGTAAGTGAAGGGGTAGCCCCAGAGAGTGAGATGGACATCCTGCACTCAGTTAGGGTCCTGAGGTCAGGGCTAAAGCTTCTCTATTCCCTGTGTTTCTATGTTGTGCTGCTGTGGTTATGTGGAGAGACACCAAAGGCTGCTGCTGGATAAAGACTGCTGGGGGAAATTCACCATTCAGCGAAGTGAGCTCCGAATCCTTCGTCTCACTTCGCAAATGGTGTTATGCACTCACTGATGTCCTGCACGCGGACATCATTGAGCACATTAAAGGGATTCCAGTCTCGGCGAGGCAACTCTTTTGGTCTCGCCGAGACGGGAATCCCTTTAATGTGCTCGCTGATGTCCGCATGCAGGACATCAGCGAGTGCATAACACCATTTGTGAAGTGAGCTGAAAGATTTGGAGCTCACTTTGCTGAAAGGTGAATTCCCCCCTGTTGTTTCCCGTATCCGATGCTGCTAAGAGGTGACCAGAGTATTGGTACTGGTGTTGTGGGTAAAACAACTGTTTATTTTTGTGTGACTTTTTCTGTACATTAACTGTTACATGAATTGTGCTTAAAACATTGCTGCTAACTGTCTGCTTGGGTGTTAAAGGGGCGGTTGTTGCTATACCTAGGGGTTTCACTGGCTAAAATATGGTACCCGCTCCCCAACTATTTAACTAGTACCCCACATAAAATATATATATACACACTTCTTTATTTAATAATTTAGGTACTAATGTAGATCAGACTAAAATAACCATATAATTATACCTATTGTTTTTTTTGTTATAGCAGTTTGAGAGGGATTTGCGGAGATATGCAACCCATGAGAAAAAGATGATGCTGGACAACCATGGACTCTATGATAAAAACAAGGTAACATGTTTATTCTGATAAAATGTCAGCTCATGCATTGTCATTAGTGCAACTCCTCCTGTGAATAACACAAAGATTTCTTTACCGTTGGTTTCTCCCTGGTAGACATTGTAATAAGTAATTGTAAATCTTTTCTGTTAATCCTTCTTTAAGACTTTTCTTATTTTATTCTATAAATTCCCTATAAATTTATTGTCTAGTTTTTCACTCATTTATGTACAATTAGAAATTTGCATTTTTTTGGACATACTATTGAAACTTGCTTGATTAATTTTCTGCATGTTAGCTATGTAATGGAAACCATGTCTCAGGTAAATGTTCAGTTCACCTTTTCTGCTGATTCATTATTCAAATTCTTTTTCCTTCTGCTGCTCTTGCTAATTTGCAACATGCTGACCAGGTGCTCCTGTTCCCTTATACTGCTAAACTGTGCTTGATTAGTGTCCTGAAACCTTTGTCATCAGGTCAGTGTATTCCACTTCATCAATGCTAAGAGAAAGCAAGTTGCTTTTTGACTAGGAAAGGAGATATTGCAGTAAGTGGAGTGTTGAATAAAAATTCTATTCTAGGTAGTTAAAATACCTATGACTGAAGCCATAAACATACTGCTTCAGTTAGGCTATTACCCTACAATAATCATTACCATAGATAATGCTCCACACTATGAATAATACAAATTTGCGATAAAATAGATCCAACATAACTGCAACTTTTAGTAAAGAATAATTTGCTAGAAGCTTTAGTCTTAATCAGCAGAGAATTAATATATAGAAACAAACACAATGAACTGAAATTTAATGTGAACCTTGATGCTGTTATTTCTAGAAAACTTCCCAGCCCACAGTAATCATGCTGTGCTATGTGGATTACTGACCAATTACTGGATTTAATTGGTTTTTCTATTACCTCTGTTTGTGTTTTAAGAACATAGTGGTCTCCACTAATGAGGCAAAATAAATGAACTAGCAGCATTAAAGTATTTTATGGGCTTCTAATATCTTTGACTTTTTGCACTCTTTATTGTCAAAATCCAAAGGGTTATTTCAGAGTTCATAAAATAGTCAATAAACATGACTTGAGAGATGCCTAAAGAAAACTTATTCCAAATATGCTGCTGGGTATAACAGTTATACTGTACATTCTCTAGTCTAGCATAAACAAACTACTTTATTTAAAAAAGGAAAGGAAAGTCATTTTAAATCAGTGGCAACTATCAATTATTGCAGTTTGTGGATCAAAGTTATATACATAGAAATAGAGAAGTGGCAGCATTGAGATCCTCTATGTTCTCTGTGGCACACTTCTTCCTCCTGTTTTAAGAAGTACATTGGGGCAGTGTAAATTCACTGTCTGCTAGCTGCATAATTTGGAATGGTATATGTCATCCTTAGTATGGCCCATTGCATCATCTCTACACCGCGTCAGAAGTCACGTGCATGAGGTACCATTTTGTGAGCTGGGAAACCAGGTTTATGGATAGCAGGGTAAAGACCCATAGCAGTTAGACATGATGGAGGTTAGTGGGCAACTAGGAAGCAAGATATATATGGCCAGTCAGGAGGTGGTTCGAATAAGAGAGCAGGAGTGTAGTAAAGTCATCGGCTGTCTCTGGAAAGCTGATGCTATTATAGTTCAAAAACAGCTTAACATGTTTGTGGATATCTGATATAATGAAAACAGTATGTTTGGGTGAAGAGATATAGGAAGAATGGACACAAGGAAGCTGGAAAGGAAATTATAATTATTCCTCTCTGTTCCAGTTATTGATGTGTTTGGAATTTGTCCACACTTATGAAGCAATAAATTAAATGAACTATGTACCTCTGCACTTAAGGGTTAGTTTGGGAATCATGACTTAGGTTTTAGACTTAGTCTATTTACATATATTGCATATATTTTTAATGAGGGATGCCCTCATGCTGAACTGAGCATTTAATGTAAGTATATGATTTGGAGGTAATTATCGATACTTTTTTTTTTTTGTACTGTGATTTTGATGCATTATTATTTAATAAATTGTGTTCTGTTTGTTTTATTGGGGGCTAAGATTTAGGGATGCAGGGATTGATGCAGTGAGACTGAATGAATCAATATCCACTGGTTGTATTGGTAAATATTTATTGTACATATATTTGAACAGTAAATTAAATCCTTGGTTATATCCATGCGAGTTTGAAAAGTTTCCAATAGATAAAGAAGTAGAAAGGACACCTGAAAAAAACAACCCAAAATCCAAGAGAACCTATACAGAACCAAAACATGGAAATGGAATCAGAACTAAACCCTAGACATGGGGGGTCTTAGCCCATTTCTAATAAGAACAGCAAAAAACTCAGAAAAAGTAATAACTCAATAAAGGAAAAATAGGAAAATATTGTAGTGAGAAGGTCTCTGGTTATACGATCTTTGGACCCATGCAACTCAGCCTTATACTGCTTCAGATGTTCCATAAATGGGATTCAGGTTAAAAAATAACTGATAACTTAATGGATAGAATCATATCAATATCTAGCATCTTTAAATAACCACGCATCATTTTTTATAAATCCATAAACAGCACTGAACTTTTATTTGTATCTGAAGACAGGCAGCTTTAATAAAAATACAAATGAAAAGTAAAGATTATCTGTCTTTTCACATGTCTTTTATCTCAACCTCCGTGCTGATAAGCTTAATAGGCTGCACTGACAAACAGTGGTTTGTTTATAACTCTGTAGTTTACAGGAGGATATAGAACATAATCTTCTGTTGTAAAAAATAGTCAATCATGAAACTGATGTAGACTGCTGTGTTGGTAAAGAAAGAGCAGGCAAAACATCCCCTTTTCAACAAGAAAAACAATACTATGATTGTTTTAGGATTAAAGGAATAGTCAGACTGAATTTTTTTAAAAATTACATTTTATTATGTATGGTTATTAACAATTTTTTGTAGATATGATTTATTATCAATTTTTTGAAAAAAAAAGTTAAATTTCCTACCTGTAAAGAAGTGCTATACAGCACTTCTGTGTTCCTTTCCACAGCCTTAAACAGCATCGGCGACTCTACAGCGCCCTGAGCAGGAGAACACATATCAGGAGCGCATTCCTCAGTGGCCACTCACCTAATGAAGCCTCGCGTCGTCACTTCCTGGAACTGACAGGGAGAGCATGCATGTCATCCAGGGAGGACGCACGGAACAGTATCTTATACCTTATAAATAGGGTTATTGGAGGCTTCTGTAAGGCCATCTAAATCCCATCCATCAAGCTTTTGTAAGGCAGCACTTGTACAAATACTGTACTAACAGTATTTTGTACTAACCATGGACAGATTGAATGAGCTTTTGTTTTTATGTCATGTAAAGGTACCCAAAAGTCAAAAGAACCACTGGGAATCTGGCTTCAGTGTGTTTTTATTACCTATATCAGTAACTTTTAGGTCTGACCCTCCATTACTCAGGTGCCTTCTTTACTAGCACAAGGTTCAGAATAAAAGAGTTTTTTAAAAACATTTTTGGGAATATGACCTGGATTATAGCTGTTTTTTACAGCAGCATGCCCCCTAAAATTCAAAAAAATGACCTTTCGGCCACTGTTGACAATTGTGAAAAACAAATGCCTGTTAGAAACCGCATTTTTTTTTTTTACAATAGGTCCTGTATTATAGCTGGTTTTGGACAGCACCATGACCCCAAAATGATAAAAATAACTTCTCGGCCACTGTTTAAAATTGTGAGGAAGAAATTCCACTTAGAAACCACATTTCTGTACCAAAGGACCTGGATTATAGCTGCTTTTCACAGCACCATGACCCCAAAACAATTGACAGTGCTTAAAATGTTCATGAAGAAATGAGTAAATGGAATATGTTTTTTTCATGAAACAGTGTACAATCGGTGTCTTTTACAGTCTCCTAACCGCAAAACCAGCAAAATTACCTTTTTGGCACTCAGAATAAAAATTTCAGTAAAAAATGAGGACCATTTCTTTTTGAAGAGGAATGGGAAGTAGACGGGCAACTAATCTGTGACCTCTGCAATTGGGGCCACAGCATCATCAGAGATCCACGCCTGATTCATCTTGATGAAAGTCAAACAATCCACAGTGTCAGTGGAAAGCTGGATTCATTTGTCTGTAATCAATCCTCCAGCTGTGCTGAAGGTCCGCTCAGATATGATGCTCGCTGCTGGGCAAGATAACACCTCTATGGTGTTATCAGGCCATTCATCCATTTTGGATACCCAGAAGTCAATTGGGTCCGGAACATATCCAAAAACATCGGTGTTGAGGTAAATAAGAATTGCCAAAGGTCACCCATTAGGCTTCTGCCACAATGCCGCCTGCTGCTGCTTCTACAGCTATTTGGCACTCTACTGCTGTCACATTACTGACATTGTTCCAACGTGATGTTAGAAGAACATGAAGCAGACGTAGCAGATGTCTCCAGTTGATCAATGAGCACGGTCTCAAATTTCTGCATTTCTACCCTCAATCTGGGTGTATGGAAGGAAAGTGCTGAGTTTCGCTTTGTAACTGTGATCAAGAAGGGTGGCCACCCAATAGCTGGTGTTCATTTTGATGACCTTGATGCGTGGATCATTTTGGAGGAAATGAAGCATCCAAACACTCATGTGAGAGATGAAGCCATGATTTCCCAAGCCTCGGGGTCGAGGGGCACTATTAAACTGATCTTCCTCCTCCACCTCAAATCCATGCCAACCTCTTTCCAAGGCCGGGACATCGGTACCATCTGTGTCCAGCAATGCCTCATCCTCAACACCAACACAGCCCTGACTTGCCCTGCACCAGCCCTGGACCCCAAACCACCACCTAACGAAGACCTATAAAGTTGTGAAACTGTCAGGCCTTCTTGATCCGAGTGAGAGTAAGGCTCTGTGTCTGCCTCCTCTTCTGTCGCTGGTGGGACCTGCTGTTTCAGAGTGTCCAACACTTGTTCCAGAACTAAGATCACCACAATACTCATGCTGACAAGGGCATTGTCTGCACTGACCATTTTGGTGGCTTCTTCAAAACTGGCAAGAATGGTGCAGAGCTCTTTCACCTGCCTCCACCCTTGATGGATCAACACCTCAAGGTCCACACCACTGATTATCAGGCCATGCACCACTTCAAACTACGTAATGGCATTACGCTTCTGCCACAATCGCTGGAGCATGTGGAGGGTGGAATTCCAGCATGTTGCCATGTCAACAATGAGACTGTTACTGGGAGGCCAAGATAACGCTGTAAACCAGCCAGCGAACTGAAGTGGGGTGCGAACTGCGGAAGTGTGAGCTCAGACCTCGAGCCTTCCTCAGCAGGCAGTCAAGACCTGGGTAGCACTTTAGAAATTTCTGGACATGTGCCAGGCAAGGGATGTGCTCCAGCCTACCAATCTTAAGGGTGATGAGGATATTTCGCTCGTTATCGCACACCTCCTTGCCTGGCACCAGGTTCTTGTCACCCAGTCACTGCTTGATCTCATTGCACAGAGCCATCCACAGCTCTTGACCTGTGAGTGGATGGTCTGGACGGTCTCCAAGACACATTAATTTCAACACGGCCTGGTTTCTCTGGGCACGTGATGCTACCCGTGGGGGGGGGGGGGGGGGGGGGGGGGGGGAGAACCCTGCACTATCCCTGCAGTTTTGAAGAGTGTGCGCCAAGCCTGAGAGCCACCATCATCACCAGAGACATCCACCCAGCTTGCCCAGTGAGCTGTCACAGAGATATAACTAATAAGGTGCTTACTAGTCCATGTATTGGTGGTCAGATGGACTTTGCTGGACACAGATGCAGTCAAGGAACTGGAGATTTTATCTGTCAAGTGGATGGCTAGGGCAGGGATGGCTTTTCAGGAAAAGAAATGCCTGCTCTGCATCTGGTATTGTTGGCAGGCAAGGGTCATGATGTGGCGGAACCCATCTGTGTCCTCCAGACGGAAAGGCAACATTTTCAAGGCCAAAAGCCTGGCAATGCCAACATTCATGCTTTTGGATGGTTTGGGTTAAAGTGTTTCTTCTGCTCCCACACCTGGTACACGGAAGGCTGTCTGCTAGACTGGACGCTGTATAACGTGCAGGTGAAACTGGTAGAAAGAGAAGGGGTAGGCTGTGTCGTTGGTGGTACTCAGGCAACTGTGTGTGTGGCAGTTGGGCTGATCCTTTATCATGCCGCTGAGGGACATGGGCAGCAGAGGAACGCTTGGTCTTGGAAGTGGTGGAGGAGGTGGAGACAGAGGGTGTGATAGTGGTTGGAAGCCCAGGACCAGTGTGGCCTTTTTTCGCCAAGTGATTCATCCATGTTAATTCATGCATTCGCTGCATGTGACTAGTCATGTTGGTGGTGGTTAAACACTTTAGATTCTTCCCTCTACTGATGTGTTTATTGCAAATCAGGCATATGACGTCGCTCGGCGAATCCTGAGGCTTGATCGAAAAAGGCACAGGCTTTAGAGGTCCTGGACCTTTTCTACAGCGATAAGCAAGTGGCGGTGTCTTGCCATAGCTGGCAGAATAATCTCAGCCGACCTGCGAGACCGCCCTCTCCTTTTTTGAGGCCGGACCCGTACTGACACTACCTCATAGTCTTCTTCCTCGTCCACTGATGAATCGCTCACAAGCAAATTCTGATAAGACCACGTTGGATCCGCAATGTCATCATCTTCACAGGTTACTTCCTCATCCTGACATTCTACATCCTGGAGCTGCGGACTACAAGCCACAGGCACTGCAAGGCGTTGCCAATTGCTCGGGATTTGTGGCGACTGACCAGCTTCCTCCTCCTCCTCTGATGGCATCAGAGCAGACTAAAACATCCTCTTTGGCCTATTGATTTTTTTAAATGCCTTCTAAACCAAACTGCATTGTGTCATCAAAGAGGTCTTCAGAAAATGGATTATCCACGTTGGTGGATACATGAGTTGACACTTGGGCTGCCTTCGCTTTAGGTTGGTTGGATGCTGATGACAACATCTGTGGTCATGACTGGGAGGACGAGGAGGTAAAATTGCTGGATGCAGGTTGCATTAACCACTGAAGAATAGACTGGAGATGCTGTTCATTACTGAGATTCACAGGGCACCGACCGAGCGAAGACAGGCTTGATGGTCTTGCAACAGACGGAGAAGGAGCACCTTCTTTCATATCTCTAACTCCATGTCCTACATCCCTCTTTGCTTGCTTACCACCTGTAGTTCACTCCATGTTCAGAATTCAGATAAAAATTTAAATGGTGTATATAAGATTTTTTTCAGTCTCTTTTTGAAAAACTGTACTGCAAATCACAGGTATTCTTAAATCCCTCTAATGTCTAACTGCCAACTAGGATTAGAAACAGAATTGTATCTCTGAAATGCGGTCTGGTGGAAGAACCGTAACACTAAATCAACAATGTTCTTACTTCAGTCCCTGAGATTTACAACTGCCAAGTAAGACTAGCAATTGATAGTTTTCACCTATGGGACAAGTGCGCTATTTCTGCAAAAATGATAAACACAGAGAGCAATAGAACTATATGCTACATTATATGGCTTAAATATGGTGTTTTTCAACCACTGAGAAGCATCAGTTAAAATAGAATATTTGTCACCCAATTAAAGGACAACTGCATTATTTGGCCAAAACTGACAAGCACAGAGACCAGTAGAACTGCAACCAATAAGAAAGGGACACTTTCAACTCAGTTCTGGTGTCTGCTGGCAAAACAGAAGTAAAGTACAGTGCTATTTCACTGTTATTTCACAGGAGAACAGGGTCTTCTGCAGGATCAACTCCCCACCTCCCCCCCACCTGCAGCTGTGCAGATCACTCGAGCCATTTCCAAGTCTCTAACTAATACTAACTAAAATTGTCCAATCTTGCTATATCCTAAGCTTCCTAACTACTCCAACAAGGATCCTTTTCTGTATTAAAATGCCGGGAAACTGGCTCCGAGCTTGGAAAAAAGCTTTTGAGAGACGGCAATGTGTTGTTTTCTAGTCACGGAGTGAAACTGAATGACGCTGTACAGGAAGTGCTGTCACATACATAAAACAAGGTCATGTGATTTTTAGCAGCCAATGAGATCACTACACAGCCCAGTGGTGATGTTGTTCACCCCCCCTCTGTGCTCTGCGCTGATTGGCTGGCTGCCAAAATTACAGAAAGCATCGAAAAGGGTGCAATTGTAATACGTGATGACGATTATCATTAAGATTTTAAGGGAAATTATCATATCATCGTGGAAACCTTATAACTGAGCTAATAACCTGATAATCTTGCCAATGTCAACTTTAGTAGATATCGTCGCTCATCCTTAGTAATAAGACACATAACCAATTGGCCAGTACTATATATAGTAAATAATATAGTTTAGTATTCACTGAACTAGTTCTTATTGTATTGAGTTTAATTTTATCCATACAGTATCCTCTTCTGCAATGTTAAGTTACACTGCAATTAGCTTTAATTGTTCCCTTAACAGTTTAAAGGTGCAAACATTGCTAACTATCATGACATCTGAAGCTGGAAAATCAGTATCTTTATTTTATTTTATTTTTTTCCAAGTACATTTCAGCTGGGAGAGTACATTACTTGTAAGTCAACTTCATCTTTTGGAGGTTTAATGGGAAAAAAATGTATTGAGGTATATTTAGCTGAAAAAAATAATAATAAGGGGAGCAAAGTATATCTTTAGGATTATTCTTATTAAGTAGCTTAATATTATTAATAACTGGGGGGAAAATAATGGGTTTATATTTTTCTCACATCTGAAAATAATAGACATCATAGCACATGACCACATGAATAACTAGCGATATCAATATATATGCATTGGGAAGCAAATGTGATATCTACTGTATATGCTAATGTTATCAAGTTACTCATAAACACTATGTATATGGCTGGAACATTCAATATTATCAACCTGCCCTGCTCAGAAAACTGCATTTATTAGTGGCATAGCAGTATCAGTTTCTTCTAATCTCTCATTGCTGCGGCATGCCCAAAGCTATTTACTTGCACAGTTAAACAGGCGTTTTTTATGCCTTTTTAAGTTGGATGTAATAGTCTTATTTTGGCAGAAGCTGTGCTAAGATTATATGGTTATAACAGGGAGATAAGACGCCTGAAGAACAGCTTGATGAATTAAACATTTTACATCTGCAGTTTTCTTCAGATGTCTACAATAATGACGAAGACAAGCCATAAAGATATAAAGGTTATATAATATTGATTTCCAATGTAATGAGCTTTGTCATTCGTGCATTCATTTTTACAATTAAATATTTTCTCATTGCAAACACAGTAACAGATGCACATTCTTTCATTAACGTAATGATTCCGGGTCTTTTTTTTTTTTTTATCATTCTCTTACAGCTAAAAAATGCGTGTTTCGGTATGAAGTTATTTCTGTGCTTTTGCACCTGGATGACAAAAGATTGGAAACAAATTTATGTATTTCCTTTTTTTCTCTGAGGATTGAAAAAAAAAAAAAAAGTCTAAACGTTTCCTATAATAAACTTCAGAATAGAAAATTCTGTCATTGGAATTACTTATCATGAATTATGCCAATTCCGCACTGTTCTTTAACTAATCAGATAGTAGAATGGCAGGTGTTTTTAGCATACTTATAATTAACATATTGTAATAAATGTAGAAATTGTTTTAGGACTTGCATTTAATTAGGGTAAATAAAATACTCTTTTAAACGTATTATTGTGCCTTTAGGAATAACATGGATTGCATGCATACAACAGTATTGGGGTCCATTAAAGGCCAAGGGGGGAATTCACCATAGTGCGAAGTGAGGTCCGGATCCTTCGCCTCACTTCACACAGACTGTTATGCGAACGCTTTAAAGGGATTCCAGTCTTATCGAGACCACTCGAGTCGCCTCGCTGAGACTGGAATCCCTTTAAAGCATTCGCTGATGTCCGCGTGCAGGACATCGGCGATCGCATAACAGTCTGTGCGAAGTGAGGCGAAGGATCCGGACCTCACTTCACACTATGGTGAATTCCCCCCCCAAATCTCTCATTATTTAGTTACACAACTTGTTGAAACACTGTTATGCAAAGCTGAGAGTGCTAGTTTCAAATCAGGTAAAGTGGTTGCCACAGACTATCCCCGTGTAGCCACTTTTACAGTAACTGATAATAAACCTGGAAATAATAAATCCAGTAATATCTCAATGCTAAATAGTCATAAAGTATTACTGGTGGTGTTGCGATTTGTTGGATACCAATGAAAATTGACTAATGGGTAAAAAAAGTGGTATTGCAAACGACAAAACCCCTCACTTATTCAGATTCTGCTATTAACTTACATAGTTGTGCAAAGCAAAATGTTTTATTTTGAGAAAATAGTTTTACATTTCTATTTTTGTTTTTAGACAATCCATTTCCCACCAGCCCCTTAGACCCTGCAGGGTTCGTTTACACATCTGATTGGAGTTTGCATTATCTCCATTTAGGCTGGGTTCACACTGGCATAAAAATAGAATAGAAGTTTATTGTCACTGGAAATACAATGTATATCAAGTGAAATTTTTTTTTGTGCGACCATATTACAGAAATCAATAGATAATATAATAATACAGTAGTATAATA
>WMED01019220.1:0-12487 GCA_019650415.1 Pipa parva | reverse complement strand
GAAATATTGACTTTCTTTTTATATGGATTTGGTCTCTCTCTCATGCTCAATTTCAGCGCTAGCTACTGACAGGATACACCATTAGCTGTAAGTATTGTAATTGCCCATGGTTATTCATTAACTATTAATTTTGATCTTCCTGAGACACCGTTGTGTCAGTGACACAAGAATCCAACCAGGAAGTAAAAAGAGAAGGAGCTGTGTACTGCTACACAGATAGAATAATTAATACCTTTACTCACATAAAAGACTGACTAAGTACATTAGAAAAAAAATGTATTATGCATTTACAACACACATTACTTTTTATTAATCAGGCTGGACTGTTCTTTTAAATGGCACAAACCTCTCATTTAAATTTTCTCCTTTCAATATTTGTGTACTAAATACTATCATTCACAAACAATCCTTATTTTCCCAAAGGATTTATAGAACTACTAACAACCCTAACTATGTATTTGACTCTTTTCCAGAGAAGGCCAGATATTATTTGATATTGAGACAAATTAGTAGGTAAATGGATAGGAGAAATGTATGTTGGGATTCCAAGATGGGTCATAGTATCAATCGAACCCTGATGTATATTAAGACTGCATTCACTATATGTGTAAAACTTTGTTGTAAGAAAAAAAAATTGTCTTGATGTAACAGAAAATTAAAGTAGTAAGAATAAAACAACCTGATTTAACCTTACCCACATTCCATACCTAAGCGAACCTTATCCCCTAATTAAAAACACACCAGTCATGCATTGGAAACATGTCCCATAGTCAATTTGAACCTCTTAGATTTTAGGCTTTGATCTAAAGTTCACTATGGAATCATTCAGCAATCAGTATTCATGGTCCTTTGGTATTTCTACCAAACTGGATCCATTATAGTGGGTTTATGGATGATGGACCTGTATTATGGCCATAGAGTCATGAGCAGACATCACTATGTAACTCGTTATAGATGTGTAAACCGCTTCTTTTGGAAGGTAGTTACGAGTGTCTCACAAAGCCATAGGTATTGTTTAATTAGCAGAAAAGTAGCAGGGTACATGTTCATCTCAGGCGGTGTCCATTTCAGACATGCCCCCAGACATGAACTGTTCTTAGAGGTAGTATTTCATCACCGTTTGTGCAACCCCAATGCTTTCCTAGCTAAAACTGAAACTGCCATTGTACTGACTGCTAACCTTTGACAATCCACTGACTTTTCTAAGAAAAAAAGCTGATGCTGAAGTTGCTCCAAACATGTCTTTCTTTCTACTCTGACACAGAGAGCTTTTTAAATATTTTAAACATGGTCAAAATAGACCTGGACACTGAAGCAATAGCTACTGCTGGCATTCACATCTTCCTGAGGTTATTTTCCACTTTTTTGTTCATTGGAACCTTAAAATCAAAAGAATTAGATATCTTCATTATTGTCTTTATCCAATAGGTGAATTATTGCAGCGTGTTCCATAAGGGCTTCTATCCAATTTTCACACTTCTATAGGCCAAATAGTCACCTATAGCTCTGAATTCGCATTTGATCATTTAATTTGCACTGATCACTTCAATAGCGGGATCAATCTCTCATAAACTCATACTGATATGGAGCGTTTTTGAATGGGGATACTCCAGGATATCATCTCTTAAAAAGATTTAAAATATTTTTCTTGCAATAGAAATTAGACTTACAGGTCTATAGTTTTCAGGCTCACACTTTGACCCCTTTTTGAATACAGGTACCACATTTGCTGTGAGCCAGTCCTGTGGAACAGTCCCTGTCACTATAGAATCCCTAAATATTAAAAAATAATGGTCTATGACTGAATGTAATTAATTCTCTTAAGACCCTAGGGTGTATGTTGTCTGGACCCGGTGATTTATCTATTTTAATCATGTTAAGACAGCACATTACTTTATTCTGGGCTATACAGGCAACATTTAAAGGAACAGTCCAGAGTCCAGTCTGAATGAAAAAAAATACATTCAATGATTTATACTTATTAAGACCTTTTTCCAAATATGTTTTTTTTGTTTGCAATTTTTTTTTTTATTAAGTTACATTTTTTACCTGTAAAGAAGTGCTATACAGCACTTCCGTATAACATTCCACAGTCTCCAACAAGGCTGGTGACTCTACAGTGCCTTAAGCAGTAGATACTTCCTATCAGGAGCACGTTCCTCGCTTGCTGTGCTCCTACTTAGGCCCTGCAATGGCACTTCCTAGAACTCACAGAGAGAGTGTGCAAGTCACACCCACAGGGTGCAGGCATTGACGTGCACATGCAGCCCCCCCCCCCCCACACACACACACACCTGCACCTTTGTTAATCTATCAGTTCTATTAGATATTAGGTCTAGTGGTGCCCCCCTCATACCTCTTGTTGGTTTCTGCACCATTTGAGAAAGATAATTATCCTTAACTACCGTATTGTCAAAAACATGTTTCCTTTATGAGAGCTACAGGTTTCAGTCTCTCAATTTCTGTCTGGACAGTTGAAGTCCCCCAGTTTTTATCTGGGTAGTTGAAGACCCCCAATTTATATCTGGAAAGTTGAAGTCCCCCATTATTACCACCTCATTGTGTTTAATAGTAAATCTTCTATGGATTCTATTATGCTTGGCGGCTTATTGCAAAACCCTCATCAGTATTTTATTACTGTTTTTCCCTCCCTGTAATTCTACCCATAAAGATTCCACATTTTCATTACTGTCATACATATCTGCCCTTAATAAGTGCTTTAGACAATACTTAACATAAATGCAAATCCCTCCGTTTCCAGCCCTTTCTGTACAATTTGTATCCCTCTAGGTTTACTGCCCAGTCATAGCAATCATTTAACCATGTTTCCGTTATTATAATTTTTGTTAAATATTAATAATTTTAGTTCAGCCATTTTATTTGTTAGGCTTCTAACATTTGTCAACATGCAATTTAGCAGCTTTTGCTTATTTTTAATTTTAACCCTACCCTTATCGACTATTCTTACCCCTCTCTCCTTTCAATCCCCAGTTTCATTAAAGGAGAACTAAAGCAAAAAAATAAAAAAAATGATGGTGTGCACTTTATAAGTGAGCTTATTTTTTCTTCTCCATATTTGCTGTAAAGCAAAAAAATAAAACAGGACTGTTAAAACCTTATACAGAGCCAATTGATTACAGTTACAGCATGAGCTGTGCTGTAATTAGCCGGCACCCGATTCTTTCTTCACAGCGCTGGCTGACTGAGAAGCCAGCGCGCAGCTCCTTCTCAATTCAACGGTCTCTTCCATCATCACGCTCATTGCGGGGAGTGTTCTCATTGGCCCCTGAAATGAATGATGATGTTTAAGCTATTTTTCACCCGAGGTGAAACAAGGTGGGAGGAGCTTCGCGCTGGCTTCTCAGTGAGCCAGCGCTGTGAGGGAAGCATCTGGTGCTGGCTAATTACAGCACAGCTTATGTTGTGACTGTAATCAATCGGCTCTGTATAAGGTAAGTATTTTAATAATTATTTTTTATTATTTTGCTTTAGTTCTACTTTAATTAATTCCTGTTACCTATCTGCACTATCTTGTCTTCTACAAGAGTGGATTCCCTCCAACCCATCCCTCGTTTAAACACTCCTCCACCATTCTAGCCATCCTTCTATTAGACTGATTACACCAAACAACGCATCTGACAGCGATTGTCACTGTTTTGCAAGTCTATCCGGTGCTTTATCACTAAGAAGTTAATTTCTGACTATTTTGCCAGTGTGACTAATTGTAAGTGAGCTGAATTCGGTCTTTTGACAATAAGAATTCTAGGCTGAGAAAAGCATTTTTACCATTCTGCTTTCACAAATTCTGTTAGATTGTCACGTCTTTATAATGAGAATATTGTCACAGTTGTGACTTTATTATGGGAAATTTGTTGCAATCTTAACATTAAAAAAATTGGTGCGACTTTACAATGGGGAAATTGTAGCAGATTTGCTATGGGAATCTGCAGTTCGCAAATTCAACAGTCGAATTCGCACCTTCGTGAATAACCCCCATGATGTTATATACCTAAAGAGACTCATATACACGAAACCTAATGCACCTGCGAACCTCCAACCATGCCATTTGGAATTTGAGTTTTTTATAACAAGACATTAGGCCATATACAAAGATTTATCAGAAGATTCAGCATTATCAAACCATCTAAAGTTTAGATTCTAAACCCTTGTTTTGATTATTTTATTCAGTAGATAGTTTAATTATTTTGGCCTGGGGAGTTTATTAACCCAGTGCTTTGAAATAATCAAAGGCAGAAAATAAATGTTCATATCTTCAGTCACAAAAAACAGCACAGTGTATGTTTCATAGTAATATACGATTATTTAAAAATGGGAGGCTTTTAGTTTGATCATATTTCTTTCATTTTTTTGTATATTTATCACAAAAAATAGTGCAGTTCTTGCATGGTGTAATATTCTACCCAAAACCTTTCTTAGACTCTTAGAAGAATATCCATATAAATATTGTATTTTAAAATCCATAAATGGGTGGTAAGGTGTTCCTTTAATCCACAGATGTTTTTTTTTGTTTGTTTGTTTTGGTGCTTTTGTATGTTTTTAATGAATAAGGCAGTTTTATCTATTTACAATATACTGTATTTATTGAAAAAATACATTTATTGGTAACATTAACATTGACCCTTCCTAAATATTATTATTTAGGGGGTAGTCATAAATGGGGGAGACCCTGCTTTGTTGAAAGTATTTTTAAATCTTTAAAGCGCTGTGTAATATAGTAACGCTATATAAATGAACAAATACAATACAACTGAAAAGAGAAAAGCAAAGGCAAAAGAGGCCACTTTGTTCACAGTATATATAAATATTCAAGAAAAACATTTTTAAAATTCCCAGGTTATGGGTGGCTCAGTTAAAAACAAGTGTAATCTATTTCTGAATAAAAATATACAATTATTGGTGTTAGCATTCTTTGACAAAAAGCTTAGCAGTAAAGATACATTATTATTATATGTATATTAGCAAAAGATTTACAAAGAAATGATCACAACATGTTTGAAACACAATGTGGTTGGTAGTGGTAGTTTTCTTTCATATTTATGGATTACAGAGGGGAAAAAAAAAATGATCTAACCATTTGCTTAGCCAAATTTCAGATCATTGGTCCATATATATATCCATCACCATCTATTAGAACATATGCATTACTTATAATTGCACTTTGGAGCCAGAAGGATGGATTATCTGTTGTTTGTTGTTTTGTTGTTGTTTTTTTTTTTATTTACAGATACATTATTTTCAGTTGTAGATGCTTAAAAGAGATTCTTTAATTTATAAATAAAATATGTCTTCATATATAGGGGGTTATTCACTAAAGTCTGAATGGTTGTGTATTGGTGTGAATTCACCAGCTAAAGACAGTCACAATAGACTGCTACTGTCGCAGTCGCCTCTTTATAATGAGAATATTGTCACAGTTGCAACTTTACTATGGAAAATTATCACAGTTGCAACTTTAAAAATAGTCGCAGTCATGACTTTACAATGGGAAATTTGTGGCGGTCTCAGATTTGTTATGGGAATTCAACAGTCAAATTCGCTCCTTAGTGAATAACCCCCTATGTGACTGAAACAGACAGCATACTATGGGGTGCAGCTTTTGGTGTACAGAAAACACATTTTATCTGTAAATATACATTAAAATAATTTAGTATGCACTGCCATTGTACTTGCCTAGGTTGAGTAGAAAGGTGGCTCGTTATTGTGAAAATAATACTACATATCAATGCAGTGCATACAAGATCCCTTCTAGAATTTTCTCATGTATTGCTGAAATCTGATGCTCTGTTCTGATGCTCATCACTTACCGGTATACTGTACTTTGGATGTAATAAAGTGTTTATAAGTGCGGTAGTATATTTATACAAGTTTTCTTAATTTGGCAATGCAATTTTCTTTTTGTTGCCAAGCCTTACAATAGTACATTTATTGCAATAATATACTGCACTGATAATTTTGCTGTATTTGTAGATAATTTGTAGATAAATTAAGATTAAAAAAAAAAGGAACTAGATCCATATCTCGTAAAATACACGATTCAGACATACACAATTCACAGGATAGAGACAACAAAGGGCAAATATCCATAGAGTTTAGCATTAATCCCAACGCTGTGGAGACTGGGTCATTTTGCCACTGTTGCTTTTGTGATCATATGGAAAACGTGATTCAGTGATCTGCTTCTAGAACACAGCAATCAGTGAGAATAAGGATTTGTAGATTTAGAAACATCCTGCCTTGTCATTCATGTTACCGTCGGCATGCTATTTTTCATTAATATGCAAGCTTGCAATCCAATCAGTATAAGGTCTGAACAAAACGAGCTTACGGACAGGGTTTCTAAAAATGTATCCTTTTAGCAGCACTGGTTAATATTTTAATACTTAACTGGAGTGCTTTAAACACTGCAATATAATAGACTGAGTTATATATACAGTTAGTAAGTCAGTTTAAAAATGGCTTCTTTTATGCACATAAATGTAACTGAAAATAACTGGCTATAAAAACTAGGTAGTATCACGTCCAGTCTGCAGGATTCTGGCAGAGTTTATCTTTTCCTCCAAGGGATGAAGGTTACACGCGGGATTCTCTGTCATCAAAACCATTGATAGTTTTGGAGAGGATGTTTTTTTCATCCACATTGTAGGTCTCTTGGGTGTATTCTTCACTCAACAGGAAAGTGCTAGTTTCAGAGTGTGGGAGGTGATTTGGTAGGAAAGTAGTACAATGGAAAGTGTTGTCCTTTTTTGTCAAAGCCTCCTGAGAAATAAAATTAAAAAAAAAAAAAAAAAAACTTTATATGGATTCTGGCATACACAGTTATCTTACATTTCATACCTTTCTATACTGAATTGAGTCCCATATTGTCTGTAATACAAATATGTATCTGCAGAAAGATTCCCTTTTGCACTAGCAATATGGGCTGTACATGATTATATGTATAAGAACTTTACAATAGAAACTGCAGCTCAGGAGAAAGATCTGGTATTGAACAACACTTCCTTCCTATGCTGTAACTGATGTATTTTATTCTTCCTATGTTTTTGAATACTGTATTTCAATGTATTACTATTTTCATTAGTCCTTATTGCTGCCAAGCCAAATATCAGACACAATCTTTTTCATCAACTTGAGCTTGAGTTTTTATTTACATATAAAAAAAAACCCACTTTTTTATTTTCAGCATTTCTTTCTTCCCTTCCCAACTGTACAGTCATGCCCAACTTGCCTTAATGACTTATCCTCTACCTTCACCCTTTTTTCCCATTATTTTCAAGGTAGAAGGTTTATATTCACTTTTTGGTAATTATCATTTTAGTATTGATTGAACACAATTTTTTATGCATCATATCTCTATTGGGTAACATCAAATCCACACATTTCTATATTAGAAATAGTGTCCTTGTTCGACACAGATTTAAATCTAGATACACTATCATTTTTAGATACCCACAATGAGCAATGTAAAATCCCTTTTGTGATAAACAAAGTGACCATCGATATTGGGCCATTTTCAGCAAGCTTTACTCATCTTTTTCCCCATTTAATTTATCAAATCCCATTCCCCCTCTCTTTAAAATAATTGCTTTTCGCTTGTGCACTCCCTGAGATATTTTCTCTCTTTTTTTTCTATTTACTTCAGATGCCTTTCTCTCTGGAAGTAAGAAAAGTGTTCATATTCAAAAGAACACTATATAAGAGCCACAGAAGCAATTCAAAAACCAGATGAAGAACTTTATTTATGGGTATTAATTCAATGCCTGATTTAGCCAAACCTGCCATTATGCAGAGGCCTTGAAATATACTGCTCATCTAACCATTGGTTTCAATTACCTCAGCCTCTGTATTCTCCAATTCTTCCTTCTTCTCCATTGGATGGAAAGTAGTTGACGAGGAGAGATCCCACCATAGTAATCCAGGTGCTATGGTTTCCCTTTTAGTAGGACCTGCATATAAGTTGTAAGGAATGATTATAATGACAATGCTTCTTGCTAAAAATTTGGATTGTAAGTTAGAAGAGGCTGTGAATCAATTTCCATTAAAACTACATATAGAGAAGCATGAAAAGTGTTAACCTTCTAAAGTGGCACTAAGTTATGTCATGTCCTGTGAAAACATTTAAACTGGTGTCAAATACAAAGTTAATACTACTATCAGCTCTTCATTAAATACTGTTTTATATCATGATAAGTCATGTACATTTTCTAGTGTTTATAGTATAAATGCTTACTCATGGTAATCATCCAGTTACTAAATTGGTCTGTGCAGTCACTCAGGTCTGACACTGTAATACATTATTTTTTACAAAAAAAAGAAAAATCCATATTACCTGTAAATTTGCTGACTATTACACCACTGATAACTGTCCCCAATGTACCCAGGACTCCATAATAGAGATAAGACAAGGAGTAGAATTCATTAGCTATGTCTGGCCTGCATAGAAAGAGAAATTATTCACAAATACCACAATTCTCACCATAAAGAAAGTTACTTTTTTTTTTTTAAATACGAGTAAATAATTACATATCTTCAGTACTTAGGGTTTAATGTCATATATTATACAATACACTTGAAAAACACAATGGCAACATATTGTTTATCATTTATTTTTTATTTGGACGGGGCAAAAGCATCTTTCAACAACTCACTTTACCCCAATGAGCAACAGAGAGCTGGTTGCTCCAGACATCTCAATAATGATCTTGACCCTCTTTTTATATAAAAGGCTGAACTGCACGGGCCTATCACCCAACAAAGGTGGTAACTCTCTTTGGAGATAACTATATTACATTCTAGGTTATCAAAAAGTCGGTAGAGGGGAAAAGAACTGCCACCCTTGATTTAAAAAAAAACATGATTTGATGCATTACAATGAAAATATTCAAATTCAACATTCCCAGCACCCATGCTTGCACTGTTGGCTCTGGGTTTATATTCATCTTACCTTTCTGTAATGTGTGTGATGTTAGGTAGTGGGGCTGGTCCATATATTATTCCTTTGCTAGAGTTAAATAAAGGACAATGCTCTGCATATGTTGGCAGGACACCCATCATCTGTGCACTTGGAGGATAAATTGTACCTCCAACTGCTACCCAGAGACTCAGTACAAAACCCACAACAAGACCAGAGAACACACCCTGTGAGTAAACAGAAAAAGTGTAAAAGAAAAAATCACTGAGCTATAAAATCTTTTGGGATCAAACAGTCAAAGCTTTATTCTTGTCTTTAAGCCTTTCTCAAGGTTTATGCGGTAACATAAGCAGTAAAGTGCACCGTGCAGAAACAAATAGAATAGAAATGATTCCTTTGTATTGGCTAACTGAATAGACTGGAATTTCAAGTTTTTGAGACTACATAGGTCATTTCATCAGCATTTCATCAAGTATCACTCCTACTTCTTCTGCCTATTCTGTGGTAACATAAGTAATCAATGTTGCACTTTTAATAGGTATCCAACATGGGGCTGCCAAGTGCTTTAAACAAGGTCGGTTTATCTGTCTTAGGGTTACAGGAATTTGTGAAGTAATAGCATTTGAAGACTGTTAGGAACATGCTCAGATTTGCTCAGAGCTGTAGTTCAATAACAGCGACAAGCCTATGGATGGATAAGAGACTATTGCTATTGATGGACAAGGCTATTGCTGGATAAGAGTATAGTTGCCTAAAAAATTGGGTTTGACATTTTAATGCCCAGTATTTCTTCAGGCCCAGTTTAATTGTAGGTATTATTTTTGTCACAACATGGACACCAAAACACAATACAAACAAAAATATATGTTAAATAAATTTCAGTATATTAAAATGTTTTTGTTTTGGGATTAGTATTGAAATATCAAAATAGATTTTCATATTACATCTCTCTAATCCCCACAGAATTGTATATTAACCAGTTTTATATAGTAAACTATATTTTGCAATAAGCCTTGGCTCTAGGTCATCTGATATTTTCTTCATTACAGTTTAGTTTTGCTCTGGTAGACAACTGTTAAAAATCCTGATTTGTTTGGACCTGTTTTTCTTATGACATATACACAAGAACACATAAAAATAGTCGGTTACTGTAGCAATTCATCAGATTTTTGGGCCGAAATTTACTAAACTCGAAAAGGTCGATTTCACCTTTTTGAGTTTATTCCCTGTAAATCTCGCTATTGGGTTGGTTAATATTGATTGATGCTTTTTGGTTGATTTTTACTGATCAATACTTTTCGATCGGATATTTTGATGGAAAAGTAGCCAAAGTACTAATGTAAATTGTGGCTACTTTTCCATCGAAATATCCGATCGAAAAGTTTTGATCGGTAAAAATCGATCAAAAACCATCAATCAATATTAACCAACCCAATAGCGAGATGTACAGGGAATAAACTCTAAAAGGCAAAATCAACAACAAACAGTTGGTGGCACAAAGCCAGCATAAATGGTTTTGTTAAACGAAAGAAAACACTGCAATGGAGCACTGTATATATTAATACATTAATAATGCAAGGTGTTTTGTTCAGTAAAAACATCTTTAATAATTTGGTGTGTATTTCTATTTTAATATCACCTCTGAAACTTCTCCCATCTCTCTATCTTTTTTTGTTTCACTATTCTTCCATTTCCATTCCAAGTTGAATGATCATGTAGAATCAGTTTGCTAAGGACCAGTGCTTATGCAGATGAATTTATATGAACTCTTGCTCAGCTGAAAGCTGAATATACTACTTGTAAAACCTTAATGAAGTTAAAACTGAACTTCAAAGGCCTCAGAGACAAGAAGCTCTGTTTACCATCTTTAAAGGCCCTCAAAAGTAGAAGTGCCTGATGGTACTTATGGTATAATTATATACAGGTAGCGCAATCGTGGAAAGAAGGAAAAATGATTAAACAGAATTGATTCAGAATAAATCCTGCCCTCCAACAATGACTCTCTAGTAACTATAAGGAGGACATTATCATGAAAACAATATATGATCTATGTACACAGTGTTCAGAAAACCCCCCACAAAACAGCTGTATTTAATTTTCTAACAGCACAAATTACAAAAATATATTATTGTCACATACAGCATTAAGTTATATTGCCTCTTACATTAGCAAATCCAAAAAACCCAAGCTGCTGTACTGTATATTGGTATATTATACTGTATATTGGTACGGGCACAAACCCTATTGTAGATTGGAAAAAAAATCACGTTTCAGGTGGCCACATTCCCCCCTTCATCAGGTGTGTTTTTTTTTTTTTGTTTTTTTTAACCAATGTTTTGTTTTTTAAAAATTTGTCTTGGAATTGTGTGACTTGGCTGGGGCCCTGTTCAGGTTTACTCTTGCAACCTTACTCTTTTGTCCATAAGGTGTTGTGAGTTTTTTAGTATATGTCTCTAACATAAGCATGCACAATGTTAGGTCATTACACTCTTCACTAAACCAGGAGTGAATAAATATTTTATACTTACAGTAGTGTTACAGGAAGCGAAAAACATCCCCAGCATGAAAGCACCAAGTAGAGGTCCACTGATAACTCCCATAATTGTGAAGGAACCCTGTGTGAGACATACCTACTGTTTATTGTATTGTATTGATTCATTTATGTAGGTCTTTTAATATTACGCATGGCTTTTACAGATTAATCACTCACTTCAGTCCCTGCCCAGTTAAGTTTCTAATCTAATTTCCATATTCAGTCCCAAACACACACATTAGGGCCAATTTGGTTGGGCTTCAATTAATCTATGTAGTATGTCTTTTGGATTGTGAGAGGAGACTGGTGTACCTGGAAGAAACTCACACAAATACGGAGAGAATATCCCACAAATCCACTCAACTGGCATTCAAACCATTCTGTTGGTACCAGTGCAATGACACATAACATTATTAAACTCCACCCCTGACCACATAAATTGGAGCTCTGGGGTAGGGGGACTCAAGAAGATCCCAGGTATGGGTATATACAGCCAAATAACATATCCCACCCCCCTCGGTACCTGAAGGACTCCACCACCAAGTAGAGATGATAAGGCTGCTACTGTTATACAAGAGGACCCATAGAGTAGAGCTAGAAAAAAAAATAGAAAAAGAGATTAATTGAAAAATAATGCAATATGTACTAGCATTGAACTTCTACCTGGATGAGATGTTTTGAACATGTGAACATGTAATAGTTCCTGCATCTCACATTTTCAAAATGTGTCCCTTTAAAGAGCAAATGGATTCAAAGCAATAACATTTCTATTGTGCTTTTCTAATCCTGAAATCCTTTATTATCTCAGGCTCATTTCTTCTTCTTAATGATTATCAGAGTAGTAAACAAGAGCTGGTGGAAAACAATTTGCATTCATGAAAAAGAAGAGACCTTGCAACCCTTTATTGCAGGGGTCTCAAACTCGCGGCCCTCGTGATGCTAGTTTGCGGCCCCCGCTCCTGCACTCTACCAGGCGTTTTTTTTACCAGTGGAGCACTGGATCCGACACAGAGGGAGTCCTAGCT
>WMED01019217.1:0-12488 GCA_019650415.1 Pipa parva | reverse complement strand
CAGGACATCAGCATGCGCATACTACTATTAGCGAAGTGAGCCGAACGGATCGTAGCTCACGTCGCTGCTTGATGAATTACCCCCAAAGATTAGTGCTTGTTAGCTTAAAAAGAGAGTTCAATAATAATACCAGTGTTTATTAACATTCATAAAGAGAGAGTCCCACTGTGACATAGAAATAGAATAAATCCAAGAGTAAACATTCAGCAATCCTTGTATTATGTATACAGTAGATATGTTGGATGTGATTTGTTTGTTCATTGATTGTTTTTGCAGATCCAGACTGGGCATCATACACGCTGGGGGTGTTCATTTGCCTTAGCTGCTCTGGAATCCATCGAAATATCCCTCAGATCAGCAGAGTGAAATCGGTCCGTTTGGATCCTTGGGATGATGTGCAGCTTGAGGTACCATCAGCGTATTCTTTAATTTTTGTACATTTTCTGTGGACAGCAGTGCTCAGTTTACATCTCAGTAGCCTATAGGCACAAAATACTTGGCGCCTTAAGCTACACCCTGTATATGGCCAAGCCCCTTTGAGCAAATAATCACTTTATCTGTGGGATTCATGCAAAGTGAGAGCACAAAAGTCAGGCTCAACATTTTAATAGTTAAAATACCTTTTATTTGGAACTTGTCAACTCATCCCCCTGCCAACGTCCCCGACAAGGCGAGAGGCATCATTCCTACTGCTGAAATCTGCATGCAGCTAAAAGGGGAAATAAAGCTCATTTTATCTAGGGATGATTCTTAAGGGAGGAGGTGATACCAATCAGGGTTTCACTATAAAGCAAATATATTCTGCTCTCAAAAGTGCTGCAATCCTCTTCCATTCCTGTTCAAACTCACTGAGGTGAGTATGCTCAGAGGCAGAATTCTGATTTAAAAACTGCTTCTGTGCTTGCTCAGCTCAGTGAGTTTAAACAGGAAGGGAAGGGGATTGCAGAGCTTCGCAGAACAGAAGATGTCGGCTTCATAGTGACAGCAGGAGGCAGCACTGGAGAGTTAAATCCCAGTGTCTCCCCCATCTACCCTTAAGAATCACCCCTAGATAAAACAAGCTTTAATTCTTCTATAATTCCTAGCGAAAGCCTAAGGCATCTCATGTGAATCAGCTGGATCATTTCAGTATGTATAACTGTTCACATGTAAATGCAAATGTACCATTGTTACCCATTTTAATCACATTCACAAATGTACACAGTGGGGAGTAAGTGTGAAATGGTTGAAAAGTGGTAAAATATTATTTTTTGCACTTATTTTTTGTGCCACTCATTTTTTTTATGCTCAGCTTCTTTTTGAGTATGTTTTGTTGAAAGCTTTTCGCTGCTACCGACTTGGCGACAATTATTGCTTCCCGTAGGAGAGTGGTCATTTGGAAAGCTTTTTTTAATATGCCTCTAAACCGGTGGTTCTTAACCTTGTTTGAGGTACCGAATACACCAGTTCCATATGCACATGCACCGAACCCTTCTTTAGTGATAAATCACTTGACCTCTGTGGAAGAGGCTCCGCCGAATCCCTGAGACCGACTCACCGAACCCTGGTTAAGAACCACTGCCCTAAATAGTGCTGAACTGTAGCTGTAATCTGCAGAATGTATTTATTTTATAAACCTTATTACATTTTGTTACTGAATAGTCAAATTGGGAAATTTAAGTCAAAAAGGTCTTTGGAAGGCCTAATGCTGAAGAAACAGTGTTTATTTTATTATGCCAGTATCACCTATTTCAAAATGCCCCTTTTTTAATGCATTTTTTTATAATGAGAAGTTGTTTTTTTGATCCTGTAAAAAAACAGCAGAAAACTTGATAAATATCCCCCAAATAATCCGAAAATTTGGTAAAAATGAAATAAAGACTTTTACCTTTTCTAAATAACTCCCCATTCATCCCTGCAGACTGGAATTCTGTTTTTAATGCAAGTCAGATCTGATTTACATGACTTATCTTCCTCCTGAAACTGGATCTGAAATCACTCGCCTTAAACACACAGTGAAATTGCATCACTCACATAATGCAATTACATATTTACTAAGGATGGGATTCTGCTGCTGTGAACTGACTAACATAGTGTTCACTTTTATAACTATGGCAAACCAAAAAAATAGCAATAAAACTGACAAGATATACAATTTGTTGCTTTTCCCTTTCAGTGATAAATGGCCATAAAAGTGTCTTTAAGAAAGGAGAAAATTGTTTGATGGTGGGTGTCCCTTGAGTAAATATTAACTTGAAACATATATATATATATATATATATATATATATATATACAGTATATAAGATGTGTATTGCGATAATCAGTGATACCTTTTTTATTGAACTAAGTCAGTTTGGTTGGACGAGCTTTTAAGAGGTCTGTCTCCCCTTCATTAAGTTACAAGCAATACACTTGATAAAAGGAGTAGGGACTTCACAAAAGCTCGTCTAATTAAACTGACTGTTAGTCCAATAAAAAAGCTATCACCAAGTATTGCAATACTCATCTTTTCTCTATCCTCCTACCTTATATATATACATATAGAAGAGTTAGGGCAAAAGAGTGTCATGTGCATGAGCTTTCCCAAATGGCAAGATTACCAACTCACAGTATAGGAAATGCCCCTGGGGTAGGTACTTCTAATAGTGTTTAGAGTGCCGCTGATTTCAGTACTTCCGTCACAGTACAAGTAGTAACTCAAATATATAGAAGAAAGGAGCAGCACAATCAATGGTAGATTAAACCATGGTGGTTTAAGTACATGTACCCACCTGAGCTGAATAGGACACAGTGTTTTTTATGTGACATACAGGGTCCATAGCCAGAGGTAAGGGCTCGGTTATCTAAATTGGATCGGAGGAGGAACTAAAATAAAAATAATGGGTTGAGTCTGGCTATGTAAGTGCCCCCACCCCACTAAAACCATTCCCATTTTAGTCGCTCACAGGCACAAAATGTTAGAGACATAAGCCCTAGAGGAATTGGTAGTCTGGGCTGGGCTAAGCAGAATTAGTGGGCCCTGCAGGGTGTGTGTCTCATGCAGGGTTGTGGGTAAGCAGCAGGTACCTTAGCTGACAACAGTTTCATGTGGTAAACTGGATACATGCCAATGTAGCAAAGCTGTGTGGCAGTGACTAATGACAAACATAGTAAATTATGTATTTTAGGTGTGTTTATTTTTAAAGAAGACATAAATTAAACTATTTTTTTTTCTCTTCACAGTATATGTCTTGTCTGGGAAATAAAGTAGCACAAGAAAAATATGAGTCCAAAGTGCCAGCGTTTTATTACAGACCGTCTGCTTCTGATTGCCAGTAAGCTGTTCTTCCTGTCTAGGGCTTTGATCTATTCAGCACTGGGTTGTGGTATGGGAAGGGGCACAAGTACAGCGGGATACAGAGGTAGGGACTGCATCAGGACCCAGCGACTTAAGAGAAAATTGCAATTAAAACTATTGCAAAACAAAAAAACACATCCATATGTGGCCAGCAAATAACTATACATACTACTACTAAATACCAATATCAAAAAATAGTAAAAATTGATAATTAGCAACATATGTATTTTGTTAGTGAAGCAAGGGTGGGCCCAGCTCCAAATACTGTATTGAGGATCCATTTGCTTCTAGTTACACCCATGGGTATGAGAATCCACCCATTAGAATATCAACCAATGGGAAACAGTGGAATAAAGTAGATTTGTTGCACTTATTTTGAACAAAGTGTAACTCAAGGTCTTATCCTAACTTTTATTCAGTGAATTCACACTTATTTGTGATGTTACACTCAGGTGTACCTATTACCCCATTGTTAAAGGTTGTGAAAACTGCAAAGCTAATGCAGCAGTGAAGGAAAATTACTTCTTTCACTGGTGGTCCCTTTCATTTAATAATAATAATTAACAATACCAATTGTAATTGGTAATTGGTGACAGAGTGGATTAAACTGGTAGGTGTATTGGTGAAGACTGGGATGATGGGGCGGAGAATAACACTACAATACCGGTGTTACTGATTGGTAAATAGATCCTCTAAATAAGCTTTACTTTCCTCTCAACAAAATTACATTTCCAGGAGATTTTTCAATCGATAATCAATTTTAAGTTTAAATTTCTAATAAGATATATATTTCCCTAAGGGGAAGATGCTTCCAGCTCTGCTCGACCAAATGATTTCAACATAGCTGTGTTGTCCTAATAATAATCTTTTTACTTTGCCAAAATAGTCATGGAAATTGTAGAAACTCATCTCACATCCTTAAAAAAATGGAAGGGACATCTTCCTGGCACTAGTGTTGATTGGTTCCGCACCTGCCTGTGTTAACGGAAGCTTCGATTAACAATGCGCTTCACTGCTATGAGCGATGTGCTTTTACTTATTTACAGTGTGACAGTGGCATGTTACACTGGCCCGCAAGCAAAGTTCCCCTCAAAGCAGCAGAGCACAGTGTATAATGAATGAATCAGTATAAGGTAACAAAACCATGTTTAGAATTCATCTGATTGTGTTTATGGCTGTGCTGCAAGCACAGCCTCTGGACATTAGCTGTCAGATTAATGAGCAGTCATCAAGGAGAACAAAAGGAACCTGGCAAAAATCAACGCTGGTTCCATGTATAATAGAAGAATACATTCTCAACAAATAAATTTGGCATTCCATTCCTGCTAGTAAACCTCTCAGAGCTCTGTACATTACTAATATAATATTAAACTTTACGTTTAAAGGTTTTCTGTTTATTCGTGCAGTGCTTTGTTCAGGATAATAAAAACTCAGGAAGGAATGATATAATAAACCATTCTGTAGCAGATGCAAAGGATTGTACTGTGTACAAAATAACAGCAAACAATGTTATTTCATTAGATGTCAAGTAGTCTTCACTACCGGGATAATGAATCTCTCAGACAGGATCCGTATTTTATTAAATTATTTCATATCCTATGGCACTTTTGTAATTTAAAAAAAAGGAAGCATTTAATAAAGGGTAGGTCATTTTAATATAGAAAATAGAACAAAAAAAGTGAAAGATCAGTTTTGGGGTAATGGATTTTTTTCTGCTATTTGTCCTCCTAGAAAATGCCAAACAATCTGTAAACAGAAAAAACAAAACAGACAAATAATGGCCAAGCATTTAGAATTGCTTGGAAACAAAATGAAGACTCCCTTTCTCCCTTTTCATAGTTGATGTTTTAATATAAAGTATAAATGAATCATGGTATTTTGTGAAATCAATACTAGGCCTTCTGCAGACTGCAGATTTTTTTATAACATAGACCAAGGGTGGGGCCCAGGGCCTACATGTGGTCCCTAATGCTGTCAACTGTGACCTGTGGAGCAGCGGGGCACCAGAGATATCCTTAGAACATCTAAGAACAGGGCTGAGACGGGAGATGCCTTCCAGGCTTCCTAACTTGCGCACGGCACTTGTATATGTGCAAATTGGGTGATTTTGCATAAGAAATTAAACATGTATGAAAGCACATTAATGTGAAAACTCAGCATAATGACATAAACACTAAGAATCCTGCCATAAGCTTTTTGATGGCAAAGTCAGTTCAGAGTATTCATGCCTTTACACCTTGGTGAATTGTCACTTTGAAACATGAAGTACATTAATTGCAAGCTAATTTGTAATGAAAGTATGCACATGCAAGAAAACGGCAAAGAGCACAGTTTTGTAGCAGAAATGCATGATTTGACACTCAGTTGTGCAATTTTGCCTTGACACATACAAAGTCATTGTAGAAGAATGGAAAATTATCAAAAGATTAAATAAATGGACGAAATGGAAAGAAGAATATTTTGTTATAAAACCATAATAACTCCTTATTATGGAGCATAGTAGGGTAAGGACAATAAGAAGTTCTTACTAATCTGGAGTTTATCTTAATGCACTTATACCATTTACTGACTAGCAATAAATATATTGATGATTGAACTGATTTGAATTTGTTGGAATCAAATCTGCCCCATGGATTTTTTGGGGATAATCAGATGGAGCAAAGATGGAAATCAAAGATCTAATTCAGTCTGTTTTACAGAGTTGGATCGTGCTGTTACTTTAGTGGAACTCAAAATCTCATCTCTGTGGAGTCTGTGGAATACTGGGTGTACATTCCGTGTCCATGCATGTATTTGTAGCAGATAAAAATATCATTGTAGTCATGACATTATTAAATGTGGGAGTAGACTGCAATATTATGGCTAATACAGCAGAGGATAGATCCTCTGGACAATCATTGGAAAACAAATCATTTTACACAACCCAATGATTTTCATTTAAAGTTTTTGTATTGTATACTGATGTTGATATCAACTAAGGTTATTTGGTGTAGTCATGTGAAGCAGACTGATTTTTCAAATGATCATCAGCTTTCAACATACATGTGCAAATATTGACATCTATGGTGATATAATATATTTTATCACTCTTCTCAGTAAACTTGATAGAATTATCACTTACAATGCTTGTTCATGGGCTATATTGACCTGAAAACCACACTACCTATACCCGCCTTTAGTATTGTAGAGTGTACTTACACTTGCTAGATCTACTTTTTGAAATGGTACCATATTGCTTGTCATGTAAAAAAAGCATTCATTGGAGAGAACTTGTTTCATTTAAATCCCAGTCCTGTTGATGTCACAAAAACATAACAAATAAATATGTCAAAAGTAGGTCAACTGACACTAAGTCAGTTGATATGATACAGATATTTGCACTTACATTAGAAAGTAAGATGGACAAATTACTGGTAAAACAGTCATAAAAGCCAAATAAAGAGATGTATAAAATAGGTAAATGTGGGTGTATTGCTTGAAATAGGCATCATTAGTTGCAAGGATGACTGACTCATAACATGAAATCTGCCAGTGCATTGTGGAATACTTTGATGGAAAATGCTTCTGTTTGGGATGAACTAGAGCAGTAAAGGAGCTTATTTTGTTTCCCTGAATTCAATGATCCATGAAATTTTTGCAGCTTCTGTAAGAACAGAAAATTGAGTAGCGTGGATGATCTGTCTAACGCACTAGTCCATTTCAGCAGAATGCCTGCACGTGCCTGACTGCACCGACTGGGAGCTGCTTGCTGAAATAGATGTCCTTTGTGTTTCTTTTTGTAGAGTGCTACAAGAGCAGTGGATTCGGGCCAAATACGAGAGGAAAGAATTTGTTTTGATTGAAAAGCAGGAGCCTTATTCCGCAGGTAGGAGATGAATCTGTCAGGGGCTAAAGTGCATGACACAGTGCAATGATACCCTGTGTTTTACCCATTCCAGTAACTTATAACAGTGTTACACTGAGGAGGGGTGCAGGCTTAGTGCTTTAAAAAAGTACTTATAAGTTACAGTAAGGGGTGCATTATACTTTATAATATTACAATGACTATTTTGGGAAAAAAATTTTTTTACACAGTTACACATTTCAAGAGTAAGTTTGGTCTCCAGTAAAAAATAAACTTTGTTTGATCCTGTGCCTCCATTAAGCATTTTACTAATATAAATCAATGTTGAATTATGTACCATTTAAATGAAGGTCACAGTGCATGTTGCAGGCACCCTACTCCATTCGTTTAACTTGCCGCTCTGTAGCCAGCAGTCCCCTGCACCATGCTATGCAGTGAAGCTCCAGCCAATCAGGATTGCATATCATCAGGGTGATGTCACATCACCGTGGAGACCAAACTTTTCCTAATGAGTCCTGTCAAATCTCCTTTCCTCTGCCAATGTTAAGTTTTGCTTTTACCATTGCAATACTTATAATATTATGCTGCATGGTTGTAGTTTTATATACTGACATGCATGAGAAGTTCCATGGTACAAAATAAGGTCTCCATGTACATGTATGTATGTATGTATATGTATGTATAATTTTATTTATAAAGTGTCACAAGTTTACGCAGCGCTGTACAATTCAGCAATACAAGTACAATACAGACATGGGAAAAGTGCATTACACAATACAAGTAAAATATCACAAGAACACATCAAATTAAGTGCCAGGTTGTAATTGACACAAGAGGTTGGAGGTCCCTGCCCCATGGAGCTTACAATCTAAGTACATGACTAAACCACTTTTTCAATGCATTATATAAATAGTTTTCTGCTTAAAGCTTATATTCCAAACCTTTATAAGTCAAATGCATACAAATCCCATAATACAATGGGGAGTCTTAAATGACATATTAATATTTTGATATAGCATTTAGTATCTATAGCAACGGTTCTCAACCTTTATGAGACTGCGACCCCCGGCGCTGATGTCACCACGCACCGCGTGATGACGTTTTGTCCGAAACGTCATCACGTACGAGCGTCACATGCTGATGTTCAGCCGAAACGTCATCACGTACGCGTGTCACGTGGTGACGTTTTCGCCCCAACATCACGGGGTCCTGCGGCCGCTTCCGGGTACCGCAGCGGTTCTCGACCCCCTTGGGATGGCCGCGCAACTTCAGTCGGGATCGCGACCCTCAGGTTGAGAACCGCTGATCTATAGTAAAGTTTTTCTTTATCAGTGAATTTTTATAGGCGTTTTTCCCTGCATTTTTTGCTATTACAAAATGAATGTCAGTGTGAAAAGCAGCGCATTTTTACGCAGTGTGCGATCGCAACTGTTAAATTCCTATTGAAACTAATCTATTCACATAAAATATGCCGCATTCCATGCACTCAAAGAAATAGCACAGGTAGCGTTCTAGTGTAATACGCTCTCAATGGAACGCTAGTGTGAATGCTTTTCTTCCATTAGCATTGTTCGATTTTCTCTGGCGTCTATTCTCAGTGTAGACTTTTTAAAATATACGCTGCGCACAGTACGCTAGTGTGAACCTAGCCTAAATCTTACAAAAATGTTTAATTAAGTTTAATTGATTTAAATCAATTCAATTAAAGGGATCTTGCCCACTTGTTACAAGAAAAGTCTGATCAAAGTCGCTATAAATCAATACTCCGTGAAGGTCAAAGTAGTCCAAAATGGTTTTTTTCACAGTAAAACAATAGTGATACAGTTTATTAACATATACCTTTTATTTACCAAATATGCAGTGTTCATGTCAAGTCCACTAAATAAAAAGAATAAAATCAAATCTTTATGAAGAAGTAGTAGGCTCTATCATTTTCCTGTTTGATGTCAAAAGTAGACAATTATTGGGCATTAAATAACAGGATTTATTTAGGAATATTACATATCTCATTGAGAAAAAGTATCACTAAGACCTATCATCTGTCATTTGTGTTTTTGACTATTGGAAATGGTTGTTAAAGGATTTTAGGAGGTCTGAAGAGTCAAACTGATCAATCTAATCTACCCACTATGACTTAAATCAGCAATGGCGAATGTATAGCACCCGTGCCAAGAGAGGACACTCACGCCGTCTCCACCGATGCCTTCAGTACAGGCC
The DNA here is from genome assembly GCA_019650415.1 of Pipa parva. NCBI lineage: Eukaryota > Metazoa > Chordata > Amphibia > Anura > Pipidae > Pipa > Pipa parva. Next base: position 3,109 of record WMED01019217.1, on the reverse strand, counting down.
ACACACCCAACCTGACAGTTTTCAGGTCGGATCCGTGGCCTACACGGAAGGAGCACTCACTAGCTGGGGATCTCTGTTTCCCCAATGCAGGCACGATGACGTTACTCAGCGCCAGCTTTTTAGGGGATGGCTCTGGTGAGTGACATCACCTTTTTGGTACTCGGTGCTAAAAAGGTTCGCCACCACTGACTTAAATAAACAAATTAGTGTTAAATAATTTAGAGATTGTAATTAAACTGTAAATGTATTTGACATCAAAATGCTTTGTAGATAGTTATTGATAAACACTAGTATGTATGTGTGTGTGTGTTTGTATGTGTGTGTGTTTGCGTGTGTGATTTAAAGAGAAATTGTAGATTTGTGCAATGATTGTTTATTCTTTGACTGTACCATAACATAAAGATTTTGATGCATTCTTTTTCAGTTCAGGAAAGATCATTGCCACTTTTCTCAGAGCTAGATTATCAAATATTATCAAGAATCCTTTTAAAGTAAAGCTATTGTTGCTTTAATGATGCTAGTGTGCCGAATATAATCTAAAGCAGTCACTATTACTTGAAAATTGTAATTGCTTTTAAAAAGCATTTACAGTATATACAGATGTATCTCCTCCTGGTTACTAAAATATATATTCATAGGACTGAGATATCAAAACAGAGTCAAAGTATGATCACCCCAATTTAAAATGGGTGCATGCAAGTTTGTCTTTAGATAAAGTTGCTTTTGTTCATTAAGCATTTGCAGTAGATTACCAGTAATAGTCATCTGCTTTCGATTCTCACTTCTTTTTTATTCATCTGAAAGTTATTCTCCAGATTGATCCCCTTGTTTCAAAACACTGCAGTGCTGTGATTTTTCTTTTGTTGAAAAGATTTATTAAAGATGGTAGGAAGCCTTATAATGCAACATTGTGTAATTGTCTAGAAGAGTTAAGATGTAAGATGTATACTGTTGGAATGGGTGCAGTGTTTGAGAATAATAAAATGGCCTGAAGTGACTTCCACTAACTCTGAAATAAGAGTTTTACGAAAGGGCATGGTGGGAAAATTCCTGATATTGTTTCTTAGCAGTACTGATAAAACCATGTAACTTGGTATAACAAATGTGTGTATTATATGAGAATTTATGTTTGAATTCAGCCCACAATGTTCAAAAGGAACAACATTCAAAAGAAACAACATTCATTTCACTGGGAAATGTTGTGAAGTGAGCCAGATTCCATAATAAAATCTCTATGCACATTGCAATAATTAAGCCAACCATCTCTGGAAGTACTAATTACACTGGGCAGGGGTTAAAGGGAAACATTTAAATAATCCTTTTAAGGAGTTGTTAAAGTTATTGTACATAATAGGTGTATGACTATATGGGTCAAAGAACTGCTCTCAAACCCACCACGGGGTGCCATCATACATGCCTAACTTTTAACTACCATGATGCACACTGTTTTTAACATGAAGCAATAAACTTTTCTTGCTTTTACTTCTGGGAGTGCCGGTTTCCATACTTGAACTGCTCATGAAACGGCTTTCTATCCAACCTGGGCACCCCATGCTTTACTACCTTTTTGACTGAGGCGGACACACCCAGGGATTTGCAGCACCTACAACCACACAGCATCTAAACATTATAACTTTTCTTTGGCTGAAGAGTGTTACTGTAGGTCCATATGTGGTATATATAGCCACTCTCTAAACACTGAATCAGTTTTGCGGATTTTATTACTTGATTTTTTTCTACGTTGCGGATTGCTCACACTGGACTTTTAATCAGGTCTTCATCTTCCCTCTAAGACTATTTAACCACTACTGCTGCTGTCATGTAGAATCTAACATATAGCATTTACTCTAGCTATCTCAGTAGGTATGAGTTGTCCAATGCCAATACTGTTCATCAAGGTATAAAATATTGATATAGTCTCACATCCCAAAATAAGAAATTATGAGACAGCCAACATCCTGACAAATATGGCCCTATTTACACTGCAAACTTCCCAGTTACACTGTTCAATGACCATTAGGCAATTTCATTGGATAGTACTCTAAGCCATACATATGAGTGCCTATCAGGCTGACTTACTAAGCTGGTGGGGCCTCCCACAGCAGTACCCCTAAACAATTGCACTTGGTGGTCCTAAATCCATGTACTTTTTTTATGTGAGTTTTTTATAGAACCAACTAGAAATAATAGGTTTAAGGGGAACTATAGTGGCAAATCATACTTACCTGATTGATCCGGGCAGGCACAGTCTATTAGTTTTGCCGAAACCTGGGAGTGGACTGGTCTAAGTGAAGGAATGACATCACTCACATAGATCTGGAGGTGAGATGAGCAGTGGTGTACTCATCTGACGATCCTGTGTACTGCTGCTAAATTGATCAGGTAAGTATGATTTGCCTCTATAGTTCCCCTTTAAATTCAGTTGTATTCTTACCTAAGTTTTGCATGATTCAAGTGAAGTATTTTGTGAAATATGAATTATATTTTTGTTTTGGCAGTTTGTTAACAGTGTAAAGCAGAGGTCCCCAAACTTTTTACACAGGGGGCCAGTTCACGGTCCTTCAGACCAACGGAGGGCCGGACTTTAAAAAACCTATGAAAATCCCTATGCACACTTGCACATACCTTATTTTAAAGGACACATGGGCCCTTATTCACCAATGTGCGAAGTGAGCCGCGATGTGTTCGACTCACTTCGCACATTGTGTTATGCGCATGCTGATGTCCTGTGCGCGGACATCAGCATGCGCATTAAAGGGATTCCCCTCCCGGCGAGGAGACTCGAGTGCTCTCGCCGGGAGGGGAATCCCTTTAATGCGCATGCTGATGTCCGCATGCAGGACATCAGCATGCGCATAACACAATGTGCTAAGTGAGTCGAACACATTGCGGCTCACTTCGCACATTGGTGAATAAGGGCCATAAAGTCAAAAAATAAAAAACATGTGTTAAAATACTTACCTTATACTGAGCCAATTGATTACAGTCACAGCATGAGCTGTTCTATAATTAGCCGGCTCCCGATGCTTCCCCGATGCCTCCTGTTCAGCGCTGGCTGACATAGAAGCCAGCATGCAGCTCCTTCTTCTCCTTCCCCAGCCTCATATAT
>WMED01019216.1:1205-12488 GCA_019650415.1 Pipa parva | reverse complement strand
TAACGAATAAAAGGAATTTTTATTTCATCTTGGAGTGCCGGGATTTTTTCAATTTTTGCTTCACAAGTTATAGTGCCATGTGTATTTATACATCAAAGCATTGTAATCAATATTTCAGCAACATCATAGGTCAGAGCTTTTATCTATAGACAAGAAGTCTCAGGAGCCACAATACAGGCAGTGACAGTTTAATCCTGTTTTCACTTTATTTACCTTTTTAGAGATAATAATTCAGACATTCATGTGAAATATTGTGGTCTATGTTACTCTAAAGAAAAATTGGCCCTATAAGGCTTAATAGCACTTATTATATATCAGGGATGTTTAGTAACAATGGCAGATGTTATTTTACCTACAGATTCTTCTCAAGCTTTATCTATGTGAAATAAAATATCTATAAGCTCCAATGTAAAAGTACTTCACTATAGACTGTAATGTAATATGTTTAAATACTTGTTGGCTTTAAACAGTAGTAATTTAATCTATATGTCTCATTGATTTGGAATCACCAATGTATTACTCAACAAGAAAAGCCACACATAACATTTACTGTCTTCTGACTATATGACTGGTCAACTTTAAAGGGGAAGTATTACCTTTCCATAAAATAAATGCATATTGATTGACAGTTCCTGTGGATGGAAAGGGTGAGATGGTTCTCACATTCACATGCAATATGATAAAGCTGCATGTATTGTAGTTTATGGAAAACATAAAACCATATTTTAACTGTAATAATTTTGACACAAACACCATCCAAAAATAGTAGACTCCTCCAATCAATTAGTGGCAAAATAACAGCCCTGCAGTATATTTTATATAAATGCCTCACTTTAAGGAAACATTTTCAAAGTGCAGACATACTATGTTAAGGCCTCCATACAGATCAATAGCTTGTTCTTCAGCGCATATCTGAAGATATTCCAAGTCACCTGCTGGAGACTTCTGGAGCTCTGAAAGATTGTGCAACACAAGATCTTGCCATGTGTTTACAAAGTAAATAGTTTTGAATAGTTGCACAATCTAATATTATGTTTAGATTTGAAGTTCAAACTGCAACTGCTGTTGGCTAGCTGAGGATGATGGGAATTCTTTTTCATCATAAATCAAGATCTACAAAGCTGTCAACACGATTGTGGAGCTGCGAGGCCTTAAACTAAAACATAAACTAACTATAAGCCATTTATACCAAAAGTATATGCGAGTGCAAATTAATGAAATGTTCCCTACTTTAAACATTACAGTAGTAGGTCTGTCTGTCTGTGATCATTTCTTCTTAATAAATTTTGTCATTCAACACAGGTGCAGCTACGGGTGGTTACCTGACCAACATGAAAACACAAGTCATCTTTTTCTTTCCACATTTGTCTTTCAGGATACAGATCACACATTTATTTTTCACAAACACCATTCACCTTTTGGGGTAGAAGTGAAAAAGGTGCATCAAATATACAAATCATTTCTCTGGTATCCCCATTTGAAAACTGTTTTTTTTTTTGGAGAGTTTTATACAACCTCATTTACAGGCCTTTTAACACGGGCAATATCTAGTTAGGAGTTCAATAGTTTTCTTTAAGTGTCATTAAAGGCATAATCTACAAATAGGACAGCAGCAGTTTTTGCAGCATGAAATGTATAGAACATTAGCCTTTTCTGGTACAGTAGATGAGCAGAAGTATAAATTATTACTTTGCTGGGGCAGGGTGTTGAATTGTTAAGGATACAGTGAGGGTTCTCCAGAGGAAGTAGAGAGACACTGTTTTCTAGGTCACACGTTTCTGTTATAATGTGCATTTCTTGCAGTCTGTGAAGGGGCAGAGAGAGATGATGGGAAAATCAGCATTCACTTATATAGATGCTCAGTTTATTCTTGAAAAGGGAAATGGTTTTAACAGATTATTCAGTCTCCGGTATCCTCGGGAACGTCGCAAAAGAGGGAATCCAGATCATCTGCAGAGGCAGAGAGAGAAGCAATGAGCATATTGGAAATAGAGAAATAGTACAAAAGCAAAATAACATTATGAGAGGTAAGAGAAGAACCAACAGGAATAAATGGGAGGGGCAGGGGATTTCAGTGCTGCAGAAAAGACTGCTGGAGGCAGTGGGATTAGCTTAGCCTGTATAATAGTATCAGACATCTCTGCTTCCCACATTAGTCCTTACCCATGTCCCAGTCCTCAAGTGAGGGTGGCTCTGGCACTTCAGGCCCTGTTGTTCTAGTGGAGGAATGAGTTGGCGTCCGAACCGGATAACTGTTCAAGTCTATCTGCACATTTGATACCGCCGGCAGCTATGGGATAATAAATACTTCAATACAAAATTTACAGAGGTTTTATTAAATGGATAGTGCCCTTATTTAATAAATCTGTGTCATTAGAACCTAAAGTAATATTTGAATTTTGCTTTCATTTGTATCACTTTTTTCTCATTCTGTTCTGTATCTTTCCAGGTTAGCATTTAGCATGTTACCTGGTTACAAAGGTCAGTAAGTAGACCAAATAGTCAGCAGCGAAACTAAAGCCACCTGGGACCGGTCCAGAACCGTCACCGTGCAGGATTTTCACCAGGGCCCCCACAGACCAAATAAAGTAAACTTACTGGTATCTGGGGAAGGGGGGTTGCAATGGGCACAAATTAGGTGGGGCTGCAGAGAAGTCACAGCAGAGTAGCCAGGCCCCTCGGGCCCAGTTGAGATGACTGTGACCCCCTAAAGTTACACCCCTTTATATAGGTAATGGTCTACACTGCAGCGGACCCTAGCAAAATAGTGAATTCACTATAATATGTTAAAGCTAGTCTCATGATAGAGTTACTATCCTAGCAAGAAAACTGCAATCTTAATTCCAGGATAAATAGGCACACAATAGAATGGTGTCCTATTTAAGCGAATGCAGAAACCCCCACTTTGCTGCTCACTACATCCACTGTAGGCCACAGGCAAATTAAAAGTAGCAGACTTTATATTGTATCTTGTAGTGTATATTCATTAAATAGGAGCAATGCTACTTTATACTTTGCTATTCCTATGAATATTCCAGATTCCCTCATCATGTCATCACTTTTTTCCCCAGTGCACAATTTTATTCTTCTGTTGGTCTCAATTTATATTTACTCCTTTGGAACAGAGCAGAGACACTGCCTCGTCCCACAGGATATTAATAGTAAGAGAAGCCAGTCCCTCCTGCACTTGCCTATGTGACAATCCTCCCAAATGACATTTCCACTGAACACCAAGGTCCCCCTTTTGTGCAAGTTCGTGCAGCATAAAATGAAAGAAATAATGAACTGCTGTAAACCACACCCTTATTACTGTAAAATAATCTAATCTCCCATAACTTTCTTTCTGAATCTTCCCAGATCCTGTCACCTCAAACACAGATGCATTATATTCTTTAAAGGAATTGTTTGCCTTGCAATTTGTTATTAGAACGTTGGCTGTAGATAGAAGTAAACTGCTTTCCAACCATTTATTCCAAACCTCTCTTGCTGCAAACTTAGTACCCAGAAACAGTGTACAGGTTGGAAAAGCAGTATTAGAGGGTGTAAACAGAAAGGTAAGTTATGGAAACATTAAAAAAAAAAATCCTTTTAGTGATCCATCAACTAAAATGACAAAGTAAGTGAAATAATGCAAAAAACACAAGTACGAAAACGAAGATCACTATCTTAGAATTCGTCAATCTACAGCATACTAAATATATTGTTAAAGAGAAAAATCCCTTTAAAGAACCCACATCACAAAAGAAAAAAAAATCCTATCTGAGTTGGCATGGCAATTATTTAAATACAGCACTTGTATATAAGTTATCTATGATGCTGAATTCATGAATTTTATTGCCATCTGTTCTTAACTTTATTGATAACAGAAAAGTTGTTAAACAGCCCTCATCCAGTCCCACTATTTTATAAGGTGCGTTAGATAATACATATTTAGGAAGTGTGCCCTGAAGCCTGATTTTTAAAGCTTAATATCTTTACTTTCTATTCACAATTTGGAATTTTTACAAGCACCGATTCAATATACAGTATTTTAACTATAAATTCATTTGAGGAATTTTCATTGTTGGGGTTTATTGTTCTTTTAACTTAACCATAGATTCCAGGTTTCATTACATTCCCTTCTACAGTGTATTATTACCCTTGTATTCTCGCCTCCATCCTCAGAGTGGTAGATTTTCACAAGATTGCTAGGGGTCACGTTGAGATAATGGTTGCGATGTGATGGAGAGAAAACTCCAACCTAAAACAAGGATTATAAAGAATATGTTCAGACTGTGGATATGAAGATAAAAAAGGGGCATCTTAAACCAAGAAACCACCAGAATTAAAAAAAAAAAAAAAAAGAAAAACAAATATACTGTATAGATAAGTAGTATTTAAAGGGGAACTTTAGTCAAATTACATCTTTACATATGCAGTACTATACCTTTATACCTTAGTGAGAAGTGTTTCTCCCCAGTAGTTGTTTCATGTGACACAGAAATAATTAAGTAGGTAGCACTGATAAGCTCCTGCACCTGGAAATGTGTGTGTGACATGTACTGGCCATTTTTCCATGAAAAGGTTCCCACCCCCGGACATTTTTACCTACTTACTACTTAGCACATGTGCACAAGTCAACTTTCCCTCTGTAATCTCCTTCATTCCAACTTAATTTATGTGGCCAAAAGGTCAGCATACTGCTTAACCAATAGCAGTCAGGCAGCTTTTTCTTTTCATGTGTCCTGAATGCAGAACAGAAAGGGGGGGAGGAAAATGTCAGCTCTCAGGAAAACTAATTAAGGGAAACAAACAGGAAGTATTATTGCTTCCCTGAACTTTTTCTTTTAACTATTTGTGCCAGCAATTGGCTTAGTATAAAGGAGCTTTTATATATATATATATATATATGTGTGTGTATATATATATATATATATATATATATATATATATATATATATATATATATATATATATATATATACACATACACACACATGTATACACATATATATGTGTGTGTGTGTGTGTGTGTGCGTGTGTGTGTGCGTGCATATATCAGCACTATAGTGTCCCTTTAAAGGTGGAACTATCTTCCTTTTAAGACCAGTGTCACAAGAGGCATTTTTTTTAACTGTGTCATTTTCCCCACAATGTACCCAAACCCACTGATTACCTTGATAATATTTGAGGCGTAATGTGCATCAGCAAAAACATTGATGAATGTTATGAATTTGCAGAATGGTGTAATTTTCATTAGAGGGAGCTATGGAGAGATTTTAAAAAAATATATACAGAATATATATTTTCAGGTAAACTCCCAAACCATTATACAGAATCAATGGAAAGCCATGCAGGGTTATTCACTGTCCCCTCCTGGCTTTCTGATTCTAGGCAGGAGTGTCTGACCCTTGGTGCTATTTACATCTTTATTTCTCGACATTGTCACAAAAATGTGTTTGTATGGTGCCAGCTGATGTTTGTGAGGATACAGCTCATTTTAAATTTATTTTGTTTTCAAATTCTGTTTACTTTTCCTTTAAATTACAAGTTTGTATCAAATCAGTATCTCGTTTCACATTCTTTTATATAATAAAAAAACTCACATAAAACTCTTAACTTGTGTTTTCTCTTATTGCATTTACCTTTTTTTTATATTTCACAGTATATACCACATTAACATGTAACTTACTAACGAAAATTTTCCCCTTTTTTTTCGTATGAGGAGCAGAGGTACATATATTTCAGTTATTATATTATCTTTTTCATAGTTTTCTAGTTTCATATTATAATAATTGAGGTTTGTAGTTAACCATGGTTCCCATACTTTTATAAATGTTTTTGAATGACCTCTTTGGTTGTATATAATTTTGTGCATTGGAATCATTTTTTCTACTTGTTGTTTCCATAATTCTATTGTTGGGGGTTGTGTTGATTTCCAGTTCATGGCTAAGGAGTTTTTTTGCAGCTATTAATGCATGTTAGGAAAGTTCTTTTTGCTATTCCATCCGTTATTTCTTTAACCATATTTAATAATATTATTTCTTGGTCCATTGGTATATTTCCGGATAGTATTTGTGATAACACTTGAGTTACTTTTTTTCCAGAAATCTATTATTTTTGGACATTCCCAAACCATATGTAAGAATGTTGCTGGTGCTTCAATGCATCGTGGACATTTGTCTGTTATATTTGGTGAGATTCTATGTAATCTGTGTGCTGTTAGCTATGTTTGATGAAGATATCTGAATTGTATTCATTTTTCTGGTGCTGATGTATAGCATAAGTTTGCATTGAATAAAATAGCATCCCATTTTTCTTCTGTTAATTCTGGTATGATTATAGACCATTTACCCTTTAATTTTTTTTTTAAATGCTTTTGTTTTACTGGGTTTGTCTCGGATACGGCACATTTTAGAACTAGAGAAAGGAAGAAATAGAAATACCTGCTGTAACAGAAGGACACTGCCAATCTTCAGTTCGCTTTCTCTCTCCTCCAGTAACAGGTGATGAACAGTACCTTGTATATCGCCTGGCATGGGGTGCAGAGCAAAGAGATCTGATAATTGCATCATGCACAGAAAATGTAACTAGGGCATAGCAACAGTTACACAGAGTTTGGAAAATCAGCAGCATTTAAAGCCAAACTCACCTGTAGGGTCTCTGAATACGGCACTAGCGTCACCGTTAGCTAGAGTCAGGGATTTTAGAGCCACAGCCATTTGTGGGACCTTGTTTTTTGGGAGCTGCTTTAATGCTGCCTGTAAAAGGATAGGAGAGGTTTAAAAAATAAATTACTGGTAACTGCTGTGAAAACGATGGCCTTCTCTACTCTACCATGTTTTGCGCATTTATGACTCTCTCAACTCCAAATACAGTCGCATATCTTGACAATCTGAAACTGCACCATGATGCTTTTACTGCATCTCTAATGTGATTGCTTTATGTTAGATTTGATTAAACATAATTATCATAGGAATATCCTTTGGAAGTGTCAGAATGACTTAGTAGAAACACACCAAAGTTTCAGTAGGGTATATATATCGGTCACATGCTCATAAATGGAATGCTGGATGTAAATGTACTACTAGGAATGTCATTGAGAAGAACGCAGGATCTCCTGAACTACATAACACACAAAGGGTAAGGGCGGAATATATCAAGTTCACCAAATTTTTCTAGTGAAATACAAAACTAATTAGCTAGCACAAGCTTGTCAGCAGCAACTAAAACTGAGGAATGAGAAAAGCATAAGGTGCAACTACTGAATTCTTTTCTGTCTATTAAGGTAATTTATGCCTGTCTACACTGTATCAAGAAGACAGTATGGTAGAAGAGCAAGCAGCTATAGCACATTACCTTACGTAGCACCATAACTACACTGTATGTTCTTAGGAAGCAAGAAGTATCATTTTCATCCAATGCCAACTCAGTTTTCATGGCTGCCCAGGGACCTCTTCCATACTCCTCTTCAATCGGCTGCTTGGAGACTATGCTTGCCTGCAGATACAAAACCCCAGATGTAAAATGCAATTGTCTTACTATGCCTTGTGGATGCAAAAGAAAGAAAATGATACTTATACAAAAGAAAAGCAAAATGATAAATATTACCAAGGTGCACATGAGTAAGGGTAGGTGTTAATCACATGGTTTACCTTAGAGTTGAGCTTTGATCTTGCCCCATGGGAGGGAGTGTGAGATGACGACACCAGAATCTCATCCAACCCTCTGACATGACCCTGGTAATAAACAGGAAAGAAACTAAAATACATGCCCTGTACTGATTGTTAAAAAGAATGCACACCCATCCAGTCTCAGCTAATTCTGTACACTAAGAAAATATACAAGGAATAGTCCGTATATTACTTAGCCACTGGGTAGGTGAGTTGCATACAGTGACTTTGTATAACACTTGATTATTAATGTGTCTTTTATCATAATAGCATTAAATGGTTTAGCCTTTTCTTGTATGATCTATACTTGTTTAAGATCACCTTGGTTTCATGTGTATGCCAACAATTTTTCTGATGCTTATATTACTCATATGGAATGCTTATCTTCCCAGAATTCCATCTTGTGCTTCCCTCAAACAGGAAAAACATCACAAATCTTTCATGTACCCAGCATCTTTGCAGGAGGAGGCACTGACAGCCTGTGCCTTCTATTCAAAGTGTCACACACGAAAAAAAAAAAAAAAAAACACTACTACAATTGCTTTTATACCACCATTGATTGTGCTAGGGGCTCATTCTCTCACATGTTTTTAGCTACTACCTATGCCAAAACTATAAAATTCTTGCACATTACTTTAAAATCATTTTAATTCAACGGTATCTTAAATCAAAGTGGAAACGTCCACATGCTTAACACATATTATGTATTTGTAATGGCATTATGTTCGTGTAAACTATTACACTGGATAATTCAAAACATGAATTAATAATGCATAAACAGCATCCTTTTAACAGCCACATTCCGCATGTAGTCAGCTGCCTGCAGTAATTGTGAGCTAAGGCAGGTGGCAGTATCTGCCACTTTACTGTGATATCTAACCGCTATAGAAATCTGCAGTTGCAAGAATCATGCACAAATGCACTATACAATCTTTTGTAGTTTTGTTTTTTTTTTAAGCATTTGCCTTTTGAAAACATGTAAAACATTCATTTTTTTACTTTATTTGACTCCTTTTATTTTATTTGTACATGGAAGTTATTTGCAACCAATACCTTCTCTTTTGTGAATCCTACTGCCATGACAAACCCATCCTTTCCATAATGATTTTGCTTGCCATAACACAAAAACAAGAAGCCAAAGACGGCTTAAAAACTTTGTCACCTGCTGGGGCAATAAGCCGGCTGGGCCAGGAAACCTCCTTTCTTTTGGTGGTGGGGTCTCCCATGAAAGTCTCCGTGGTGTCCGATTGGCTGCAGTCATGAGCTGAACCAAATGGTTTGTTACCACAGGTGTCTGTAAGGAATTAGGAATGGGCAGATGTGGTGAGGTAAGACGTGTAGGGGTTGTGTGGACTTTCTGAGCCCTAGGTAAAGGATTTGTTTGCTGCAATGCCCTACTAGTGCATGGCTGTGCTGTTCCACCAGTAAACACTAGTGGCACACCTGGTCGCAGCTGAAAGGCAGGGTTAAGGTGGCTTTGAGTCTCTACTTTATGAGGTGTTACACACCGATTCTCTATGTTGTCCCTTCTACATGGTCTCTTGGCAGAGGGACCTGGTGACGGAAAGTTCAAATTTCCTTTGCCACTTGAATACATCTGGAGGGCTGATGGGGAGCTGACACAAATGCTGTTACCATGGGAAGTATCTAGGCATTTTCCTGGGGCACCTTTATAACAGAACATGTTTCCAGATGCTTGGGGTTGTGCATGTGCTTCTCCAGTTGGGCGCAATCTTAGAGAAGCAGCAGAGTTTACAGAAGGATTGCTTTGTGGAGCCGTTGAAACACTCCTCAACCACTGGGGAGTTTCCTGAGCCGGAGTTCTCTCTGGAGATTCCAAAATGCTACATGCAGACAGCAACTCTTCATCATCCATGTCCTCGGCAAGAACATCCTGTACAAACTGTGGTTTAGTAGGCTGCTTCACTTCTCCTGCTAGAGCTACCTGATGCCCCATTGTTTGTAGGACAGGAAAAGTTGGGCTTTCTGATTCTTCTTTACCCTTTGAAATTGTATGGGAGATGGGTATAAGGGGCTGTTCTCTAGTAGGCACACTGCCAAATGTATTGTCTTCTGTACAGTTCAATACAGACAGAAATTCCTGAAAAGACAAGATATTGTTCATGGCAAGTTATTATATTTCAAAAAGGAGTTTTGCAACACAGATGGATCTTCTATGCATTTACTAAACATTGTTAGCCACCTTGGCTATGACCTAATCTAAAATATTGCACTTTCACCCTGCTAAGAAAATGGGTTATTTCCCATACTGAACTTGCAGTAAACGTTCATCTGTTCCTTCGACTTGCATATACAGAATGTTAAAGTTTGGGTCAGAAAGGCTACATTTAAAGGAAGAGTTGAGCCTAAAATACTAGGTTGTCACTGTTACATTATTTTTGTAGCATATATTTTCATTATTTTTTGCATTTATGACACCATTCTTACAAAAGTACCTTCTCTCTCACCTACTCCCTTTTCAGCTGATCCTTGTGAAAACTCCAATTTGATTTATATTATTGAGAATTCTAAAAAAAAATCATAAAGGAGCAAGTGTGCAACAGCAAGCACATTATTTGAAGGCAGATTAAATAAGTTTGCCCCAGATTCCCCATTCTATTAGATGGAAAATGAACATTTTTTGAACCGATCATCCAGCCCAAGACATTAAAGGGGAACTACAGTTGTAAACCATACTTACCTGATCGATCTAGCAACAGTACATAATGTGTAATACTACTAGATATGTATTCATCTTATGATCCTCAGCCCAGGATCGTCAGATGAATGCATCGCCACTCTGTTCACTTCTGGGTCACTTTCCAAATCATTCATATTGTGTGACTAAATGGGAAACTAGATTTTAAGCCCCACGGGGCAAAGACTGAAGTGAATGATGAATCTCTGTAAAACGCTGCATAATATAGTAGCGCTATATAAAAATAAATAAAATAAAATAACAGACCCAGAAGTAAGCAGAGCAGCGATGCATTCATCCGATTCAGCTGATGTTCCTTTGTGTACTGCTGCTAGATCGATCAGGTAAGTATGGTTTACCACTATAGTTCCCCTTTAAGAGAGAATTCTGAAGATGCTTACGGAAGCAGTGTGAAAATGAAAGAACCATTACTTTGCTTTTTAAATATATTAGTGATCCAGAAGTTATGGGTAAATATATTACAGTCCCTCCTTTCTTTGAATAAATATTCCACACAGCAACAAATGGAAGTAAATAAAATAAAAACACATAATTCATTCTCTTTTATAGATTAGATTAAGAATGACGTAATTAAGTTTGACAATCTCACTCCAAAATTTGTTAATCTTATCGATAATATCATAACCACAATATGACTAATGATTACTGATATTTTGTGGGGAAAGAAATCATCTTACCTCGTCATCAAAGTCATCAGATTCTAAAGAAAAAAGATTCTGGAAACTTAGTTTATTCATCCTATTTATCTTCCTTCACAGGCTCTGAAATAGATGAAATATTAACTATAAACAGGCAAAGGGTGATACAGAAAAAAACAACACAGATCTCATACAGTAAAGGAAGGGAGAACTAGACACGAGACTATGGTCTTATTTAAAAGCTCGTACAGTGAAGGAAGGGAGAATTGGACAC
>WMED01019215.1:0-12488 GCA_019650415.1 Pipa parva | reverse complement strand
CTATATAGTATGGAATGTTATAGTATACGAAACCCTGTCTTGCTATATTGTATGGAATGTGAAACTCCAGGGAGTGGCAAACTATGAACACTTTTTAATTAAAATTCTTTGAAAATACTTTATGTAACATTTCAGTGAGAGAATGTCCCTGGTGTTTTGGATTAGTAAATGTAATATGGCTGGAAAGAGGAAGTGATTGCCGTGTTTTTATCACTTAGTAAAGCACAAGGATCCTCCTAATAACTAGTTACAGCTAACTTTAAAATACTAATTCAAATTAAGCCTGCATATGTGGTCATTGTTTAGCAAGAGATAAAGATTCATCAGTATTTACAACCAAACTCTTCCACGATGGAGGATGTGGGTGCGCTGTTAGTTTGCCCAGTGGAAGACACCATTTTATTGTTTTCTTATGGTCATCTAAAGAACATTCCATTATTTTACACTACTATAAACTGTTATCTGCATGTAGGTGAATATAACTATACTAACATAATCATATAAAAAGAAAAATAAAGTAAAATATTTAAAAAGCAGAGAGCTAGATAGACCAGTTCTCCAATTTTCCTTTGTGTTTGTATTTAGTTAATGTCTGCCTGAGTTTTTAACTGGTACCAGAAGCTGGCACTCCTAACTGGCAATAAATAGGTTGAGATGGTTATGGTGTGTAAACATTGTAGTATAGGACACCACAAAGTTACCACTTCTGTTGGACCCAGATAAGATATTAAGGGCAGAACTTACAAAAGTCAAAAATGATTTTTTTAATTTTTTCACCTGTTTTTAGCAGCACAAAACGGGTGAAAATGACTGTGAAAAATGGTTAGAAACGTTACAAAAAATCGAAAAGTGGGGCAAAAAGGTCAAAAGCTACATTTACAACCTTCATGCCCCCTTTTCCACCATTTTCATGGCAAAATACAGACATTTTTCACTGTGAAAATGGGCAGAAAATGAAAACAAAAGGGCTGAAAACGTAATTTTGGACCATTTAGCCCATTTTTGCCATGAAAAACAGGGAAAAAAGTTTAAAAAAATAATCATTTGGGACTTTTTAAAATTTCACCCTAAATGTATGAGCTGCACAAGCCTGTTGCAGTATACACGTGTGATCTTGGATATGAGCTTCCATATGTAACCTCTTAGTATGTATGGATTTATTCATTTATATAGCGCTACTATATTACACAGTACTTTACAGATATTTGTCATTCACTTCCTGCCCCATGGAGCATACAATCTAGTTTCCCTATATGGTCACACACACACAGACAAAAATAGATGTACATATGTGTTTTGGACTGTGGGAAGAAACCAACACAGGTGCGGGGAGAACATACAAACTCCACACAGATTAAATCCAGGGTGGAATTGAACCCAGTGCTGCAAGGCAGCAGTGCTAACCACTGAGCCAATGCACTGCCCAGATACAGGCTAAGCAATAAGATAGGAGGTGCCTTCTTTTTGGTTTTATTTATTTTTCACTTCATGATTCCTGAATTTTATTCCTTTTTACTGGTATTTAATAAACATCGCTGTTATTAATTTGGGAGTGCTGGAGCCATTGGCTTTTCTATTTCTTTGGATTGGGCTCTTACTCCAAGGCACTCCACCTTGTTCTATGCTGACAGAGACATTTATTGCCACTTTCTAGGGATTGAGCGGTCCATACATTTGAAGCAATAAGTATGGCCAGCATTTATGCGTCTAAAGAGTAATCACCAATAATCAATTCTTCTGTCTCCTTCTGCAGAAACAAAATCTAGTGCCATAAAGCAATGCAAGCATTTAGAAGCACAACATAACGCAAAGCTGCTAATACTATACCTAAAAAGGAAAATGACAGGAAAAGATCTATTACACTTAAATATTCTACTCAGTTATGACTAGAATAGGCTTTCCCAAATGGGCAGGTTCCCCCAGAAATCACTTCTTGTTTCAACAGAAAAAATTGTCAGGAACCGGCCTCTGTTCTTCAAATTGTTATCCAAAACTGTATCGCATTGCTAGATTTCCAGTGCAAACATTTTTGCAGTGATTGACACAAATGCACACCAATCAGATAAATATTTCTTAACTTAAGAAATGTCTTTTTTTTTTTTTACTGTGAGGTTTCAAAACAAAAAAAAAAAAAATGAGAAACAGCGGTGAATTGAAAACCATTACTACTTCACTGTTTTTTTTCACAAGTGTACAAAATGAAAAGAAAATACGATCATGAGTTTTACATTCAACAGTTAAAGTCAACTATAGTTGATAGTTGCATTTGCATTCACATACACAAGCACAGAATAAATATATGTTGGATTTTCTTAGAAGCATAGGGCATACATATGTATATTTTCACATGGATGTTAGTAGGGTTTTCAGTTCATGTTCTTAAGGACAGAATAAATTGAAATCACATTATGGAAATGACACTGTAAGCTGTTATGAACTTCTTTATAGAGTGAAAGAGTGCTAATTGATCCTGACCATCTCAAGAGCTTATTTTCAAATGGTGATGATGTCACTGGAGTGAACACGATGATATTTTGTGTTGCTATGTTTTACAAACATGTGCTACAGCCAACCTTATTGTGATCAAAGATAAACAAAGTTTGTAATTGGTGGTTGTCCAATACAGTTTGCATGATTCAGACAATTTAATCTAAAGCACTTAAATAGCAGCACTTATACAGTATTTCCCAATGGCTTGTATTGTTTCACTGAATCTTTAGAAGAAAGTTTACCATCTGCTATCTTCATCATGTATTGTGTCCAGGAACAAATGGACATTTTTATTCCAGTTTCCCACATGATCATGGTTCATCGCTTAGGTTGCAGAAATTTTGCATAACAGAAGATATTAAAGATAAGCGGCTTTCCTAACATGCTTTCATTTTCAATTCCTGAGGGATTGTTTTTGTTTTTTTTTTGTATTTAAAATTTGATCATTGCATAAAATGATATCATGCACCTGATAAAAATATAATCGTGATCATATGTTTTTCTTGTGTATAAATGAGTATTAAAAGGACTAGAAATGACGCATTCATTTGTGTAGTGCTCAAAACATTAAGTCCAATAAGCAGGTCTTTAAATGCTGCTATCATTTTAGACAAGCACCCTAATAAAGAATAAGCAGATGCAGTAAACTTTAGTGGAACATATTGTTTACAAAATGCGCACTTAACAATGATCATTCACTTAAAAAAAATAATGTGGCTTTGCATATAGGATGCAACACTGAAATGTGTAAAAGGAGAACTATAGTCAGATTACATCTTTACATATGCAGTACTATATCTTAGTGAGAAGCCTTTCTCCTCAGTAGTTGTTTCATCTGAAGCAGAATGATAGAGTAGGCAGCTTTTCAAAACTCCCACACCAGGAAATGTGTGTGTGACATGTACCGGCCAGTTTCCATGAATGGGTACCCTCCCTAAGACATTTTTGCCCTACTTACTACTTAACTCATGTGCACAAATCAGTTTTCCTTTGTAATCTCCTGCATTTCAGGAATGTAAACAAAGCATGACTAATGAGCCCAAAAGGTCAGCACACTGCTTAACCAATAGCAGTCAGACAGCTTTTTCTTCTTGTGTTTAGAAGTTATATCATCTGACTATACTTCTCCTTTAAGATACATTAAACTATAAATGGTGGGTTTGTGTTTGTATCATGTACAGAAGATTAACAGGTAGATATGCAGATAGACAGACAGACAGACACACACATATATATATATATATGTATATATATATATATATATATAGATGGGTGGATAAAGATATAGATGATAGCTAGATGGATAGATAGCTGTGTATTAAGATTTAAGTATGTAAAAATATGATAGAGTTAGAGACAAATTGACAATTTAAATGCCTGGATGGCACTTCTGAAAAACACACACACACACACAAATATATATTGCAATACTTGGTGATCTCTTAAAAGTCTGTGTATCTAAAATGACTGATTAGTTCAATAAAAGAGGTATCACCAAGTATTGAAATACTTATCTTTTTACATCAGTGGACACACATGACCACTCTATCCTACTTTGTGTGTGCGTATATATATATATATATATATATATATATATATGTACACAAATATAAAGTATGTATTGTGTAATGTAAATACATTTGAAAGTATAAAGACATGTAGCTCGTGATAGATACACAGTTTATCAGGACATAGAAGAATGTGTGATGAACTGTTTAAATGCCTGGGAGCCAGATGATAAACACTATTAACATTTAATATAATTTGAAATGGACTGAATCTCATTGGACTTTATGTTATCGTGATAAAAAAAGCCTTTTTTTTCACTTGGGTTTTCTTCATCATTAAAAGTTCTCTGAGGGCCATACATCTCACATTTGACTATAGACTCAGTTAGAAGCAGTTAGAAACTCTAACACACATTCCACTCTAGCTGTCCACTAGCTGTCCACTAGCTGTCCATGCTTACAAAGTGAATTTCCCCCTATTTTTTATATTGTTGATGAATGGTCTGCCATTAAAAAAACAGCACTGCAGCTAAAATCTGTCCTAACATGCTATCTAACTAGCATGGATGCCTGAACATGAATCAACAGTCTGTATTATACACACCATTCTATTTACAGTAACATTGGCCATAACAGTCACTTACTGTTTCATATGCACAAAATTGAAACTGTGTTCTTTGGATGTAATAGACAACTGCTGGATATGACTAACATTGGACATAATAAAGCTTTAAGACGTGATCTGGTGAGTCATAGAAAGGACAGTGTAAGTTTTTTTAGCCTTGGATGTTGAAGTCTTTGTTCATAGGAAGGTGCATCAACAGTAGGAAGAATTTAGGAGTTGCTACATTATTTCTTATAAAAGTGGATTCATAATTGGCTTTATTATTCTCTCATTGATCATTGTTATCGGGAGGGTTATTCCCTTTCTCTTGATTCTTTCCGCCCTTCTTCTTTTTCTTTTTTTTCTTGGTTTCTTCTTTCTTACCGAATGTTATGAAGTTGCTTTTCTGGTTTTGAGCGGATGGCTGGTCCTGACGGATTGAGATAATGGCTGGTGATCCGGGGATGATGAAATTCTCTGGGAAGTCGGGGGGGATTTGTGGCACTGGTTGTTTTGGATTGCCTGGTCCATACTTAAAGGTCCAACTATTGCAGTTTACGCCAGCTCCAACAGGGGGAGATACCTCTCCTCCTTCAGGTTCTGCAAAAGATTAAGACAACTGTTAAATTATTTAAAGCATCACTTAACAACGTTACTGTCAACATTCAAATACCAATGAATCCTAAATCTCACTAAACTACTTCTGAAATAACAAAGGACCCAACAAGTTGCAGACAAACTATAAAAAAACAACAACAGGGAAATACATAAGTCAGCGGCGGTTTTAAACCACGGAAGCCATATTTAACTGCTATATCTGGACGGTAAGCTACAATTCTTGACTCACTTTATGTAAATTCTTACAAATAAGTTGTATGTACAAAGTATGACTATACAAAGTTCTTTTATTCGTACAAAATCAAACATAAGTCAGCTCTGAATTTTTAAAGCCGTGGTGGATTGCTAAAGAAAACAAGTTACACATATGGGGGATTAGTGGATAAAGTGTGAAAAGTCATGTTAAGGAGTGAATTCGCCTCTTCCCCATATTCTGTGATGTGGCAAATTCGCCAGCTAACAATGGTCGCACACTTTACTATGGGAATATTGTCGCAGTCATGGATTTTCAATGGGAATTCGCTGTCTAGTCGATAAGGAGTAGAGAATCAGAGCGTAGCCACCTGAAATGATGCAAATTCACTTAGACAGGCGAATTCTTGCTCTAGCTAATAACCCTCCATGGTGTTTGGTATATAACTATATCCATCCTATTTTTTTTTTTAAACGAGAGTGCATCACAAATTCTGGTATAAACCTTTTTTATTCTAGAAAAAGTTTTATTTCTGTGTCAAGCTTCTTCTACCTCTTTATACAGACATGCATAGGTTGTTCGAGAAGTCCTCACATAAATAAACTGTAAAGACTTACAAAAACATTATTCTTGTAAACAACACATATATTATGTGTGCATCATCTACACCAGGCATCAGCAAAATGCGGCTCACAAGCCACATGCGGCTCTTTAGCCACCTTGTTGTGGTTCAGAGCGCATCTCCATAGCGCCCCCCATGACCTCCGACGCTTCTTCTCATGGGACGTCAGGTCGAGTGAAAGGGAGAGTGCGCTCCTCCCCCTTTGCAGCTTAAAATAATTTGTTTCCGCTGGGGGAGGGAGCAAAATGGCTCACTCCTCTTCTAAGTTTGCCGGCCCCTGATCTACACACTTTTTGATCCAAAGACTACTAGCAAAGTTAAGGAGAGCTAAATACATTATAATATTGACTGATATTTTCCTAGGACAGTGATGCCCAACCTATGGCTCGCGGGCCATATCCAGACCGCAACGCGGTGCTATGCGGCCCAAATTCCGAAGTCTGAATTGTTGCGTATAAGTGTGAATTCACCAGCTAAAGACAGTCGCAATAGACTGTTACTGTTGCAGTGGCGTCTTTATAATGAGAATATTGATGCAGTTGTGACTTTACTATGGAGAATTGTTGCAGAAGTTACTTTAAAATTTTTCACGGTCATGACTTTGCAAGTCGCAACATTAAAGCGGCCCGTGACACACGTGTTGTAAATATATATGGCACCCAGGCCGAAAAAGGTTGGGTATCACTGTCCTAGGAAGTTTACCAGAGTTATGTCTGCGAAATCAGCTTTGTATTTGGCAAAAGTAGCAACAGAAATGATGTCCACTTACAATTGTTTTTCAGACATGCTCATGATAGTTATTTTAAATGAGTGTTTTTTTTACAGTATCTACTAATACAGTGGAGCAAGATCTGCAGTCCATTGACAGTGGTTGTTATTTGTATAACATATGCTGCATTAATGCTTGGATGCACTTGGTCACATTTTGGTAATTTGCAACAATCTGCATGAGTGCCACTGATGGACAATAGTAACTACTTTATGCAGTCTCCTCCTGTGCTGGTTTCACATTGCTCAGGTTTCAGAACTGATGAAACTCGGACAGCCTTGAAAGACCTGGACAACACCCACTAAACCCAAGGTGGAAATCCTATTCTGGACACTCTCGTTCCATACCATTATCAATGGAACATTGTTAAGGATGTACCAGCAGAAGTAAAACCGTTAGTGTTTCAGCATTACACTATACAGCAATGTGTAGCGGTCTGCATGATACTGAAGGGGCAGCTCTAATTCAGAGGATATGTTTACAAACATACATGTTATAATTCTGGTCTCCTGGGAAACCTTTACTAGATTTACTTAATGAAGTCCTGTATATGAATGTATTACACTTCAGGCTCTACACAAACAAAGGAGTTCTATGGTACAAAAATGTGCATTGGATTATCATTTGTTTATTTTGCTTTAATATGATACATTAGTCTTTTTATAATTGCCATAGTTTATTATATTTTTCTCACTTAGCTTTGTACCAGCAGTGCAAATGATTATATTTGTTTGCAGTTCATCATCTGGCAGCAAGATGGCAGCAGAGAGCAGACAACCACTTTAGTTTAAATCATAATGTGAACAGACATTTAAATCTATATTGAGTTTAAAGGAATAAATCCTCATCACGTCATGCATGTAAATGAAATAATATGTCAGGCCTTCATTAATTCTCAGTTATTTAAATCCCTTGTTTATAAACCACAGATTTTATTGTAAATTAATAGAGAATAAATATTTCACATTGCAATAGAGCAATTTAAAAGAACATAACACTAGGGGTTATTTAACTCAATAGTACCATGTTGATCCAGTTTGATTGCCTCTTGGGGGGTTATTCACCAAAGTCCAAATTGGTGCATATAGGTACGAATTCGCAAGATAAAGACATTCGCAATAGGCTGCTACTGTCACAGCCACATCTTTATAATGAGAATATTGTCGCAGTCGCGACTTTATTATGGTAAAATTGTAGCGATTTTATAATGGGGAAATAGCTGCAGATTTGCTATGGGAATTCGCTGTTTGTGAATTCGACCTTAGTGAATAACTCCCTTGAATTCAAATGCTGTTACATTCATTTCAACCTAAACAATCACTCAATTAATAGTCTAAAAATCAAAATACTCAAAGGGAACTTAAAAAACGCACAAGAAAGAAAAAAACGTTCAAACTCAAAATGATAATGCATTTTAATACCAAAAATACAGGCCTCAGTGTGGATCTTAGATTTCTATCTCACTATCATAACTTTACATAATGGTAAATTATATATTTATTTCTATTTGCTTTAAAACTGTGATTGTCTGTGAATCACAAAATCCCCCCAATCACCCACTACCACTTTTCAGCTCCAATCTATTCCTAGCAGTATGTATGACACCTGATTACTTTATGCTCCAGTAGTTTATTTTAGTATAATGTCTTTTTTTTTTTTTATGGCTTTGTAACTCACTTCTAGTTTTTTTTACATTCAGTATTGCTAGAGACTTGAGAAAGGGAGGACAAACCTTTTGAAAGCTTGTATATAAATTGGTACATATACTGTATATACCAATTGTAGGTGTGTGTTTGGACAATGAATACCATCATGATACAAATAGCATGCTGTAGTTGTTAACCAATTTATTTTGTATGGAGTAACATCTAAACAGTATATAAACAGCAGTTTTTCAGCAGTGTAAAAGAGGACATAATAAATCCTAATCCTAAACTCTCAGTTTACCAGATTTGATAATGAGGCCGGCTTTATCTTTCCAGGATATTAAACTTCTGTCTCGTTTTATCAATGCTTTTTCTTTATCTAGAATTCCAAGGTGGGTTATTTCCTGACTCCTGAAAAAAGTAATAAAACATTTCTTATAGCTTCAAAATGTAATGATGGCAGTAATTAAATATGGGAAGCAAAGTGTCACAAGGTTAGAGAAATAAGAACAAAACTGATAGCCCAGTATCTGATTAAATAAAATTCTAATTTGGTTAAGATGTTATGTTCTTTTATTTAATGCGCCTGGGAACTTAAAGGGACAATAACCCCCATTGTAATCAAGGTTTTTAATATGTAAATATAAACAATGAAGTTAACTTTGATAGTTCTAAGCTCTTAGATACAAAGCAAAATTATTTATATAAAGTCCTAATGTATTGTATTTGATGATATTATATTGATATATATTATATATTATATTGATTATTAGTATTTGATTGCATTATGTCAACTGTCTGTTCAATGAGCTGCAGATGCGCTGAACATTTTAATCCAGTCGGTAATTAACTATGAAATGAACGTGTAACAGTAATGCCTTTTTCAATATTTTTAAAAATATTTTAAAGGAGAACTAAAACCAAAAAATTGAAAAAGAATTATTAAAATACTTACCGTATACAGAGCCGATTGATTACAGTCACAGCATGAGCTGCGCTGTAATTAGCCGGCAGCCGATGTTTCCTTCACAGCGCTGGCTGACTGAGAAGTCAGCACGAAGCTCCTCCTGACTTGTTTCACTCCGGGTGAAAAATGGCTTAAACGTCATCACATTCATTGCTGGGGCCAATGAGAATGCTCCCCACAATGAGCGTGAAGATGTATGGGGCCGGTGAATGAAGTGCTGCACGCTGGCTTCTCAGTCAGCCAGCGCTGTGAAGGAAGCATCGGGTGCTGGCTAATTACAGCACAGCTCATGCTGTGACTGTAATCAATCAATGCTATATCAGGTAAGTTTTTTAATAATTATTTTTTAATTTTTTGCTTTAGGTCTCCTTTAAAAATGCATGGGTAACACTGCAAAAGCATATATTTTGTTCATATTAATTTCAAAGATTTATTGCTCATTTACGTAAATAATTCTGATTTTCACTTCTTATACATCCATAAACAGCAATGGTATTATTTTGAAATAGTTTTTATGAAACTGCTGCTTAACCTTTAACAGTCCAACGTTCCAAATTTGGGAACATGTCATAAATAATTTATTATATTATTACATTATTCATTTATTATTTATTATATGTTCCTAAATTGGGAACGTTGTACTGTTAAAGGTTAATGTTAGTGGCATTTGAGGCATTTGTTGCCTTGATGTTTTTCCA
Source organism: Pipa parva (assembly GCA_019650415.1). Lineage (NCBI taxonomy): Eukaryota > Metazoa > Chordata > Amphibia > Anura > Pipidae > Pipa > Pipa parva. The sequence continues at coordinate 2,373 of WMED01019215.1, read as the reverse complement.
CGAAGACTAACCACAACAAAGCACCTTACATTAAATCCCCATTCACTTATACATACAACTGCTTGAATAAGTCCACACATAGTTTGTTTTCCCAGTAAAATACATGCAACTGTATCTTCAAAAGGTTGCACATGTAAGTGAAAGGGTAAATGTGCTTGCGGTGTTTGATGCTGCTGGTTTTCATGAAAAATGCCTGTGCCATTAGTAATATTTTCTATTGTTGGATAGGCAGAAACCTCTTGAAGCATCATTCAGGACTGGCAAAGTTTATTTCTGGTTATGTGACTGACTTTAACATGAAACTGACAGTTCTTCCACTTCCAATGAGGAGGTTTGTTTGTTTTGAAGGAGAAGATTCCCTATTGTTTCTTCAGACTCCGACCTTAATTCTGACAATTGGGCATTACCACCTTCAACATCTTAAACTTGTTTTGGAGCACAAGTGAGGTCAGCAGAGTGTGTACCTGCTTCACAATAATAAACCTACAAAGAAGGACAATGTCTAGAGGGATGCAGGACTGTTGTTGTAGAACTGATTAGGATTAAGTGTACAGGCTCTAAAGAGTGTACAGTAAAAACTAGTGCCAAGGACTATCATGGGTCACAGGAAGGACTCCAGCGCCAGACTACAAGAAACTAACTGGAGAGTTCTACAATTAGGGCCTACAGAACCGGTCCCTGGTGAGTCTCCTGCACCTGAATCCTGTAAGCCATGCCACAGCAATAGATTAAGGTCCCAGGGGTAATGGAAAAAAAGGAAAGTCTGTGCTTTAAAGTGTGTTATTTTTCTGTTGTATGCCATTATGTTGTAAGAATAAACAAAGAAAATGCATGCTAGGAACTGGTTTATTTGTAAACCAATGAGCTCTCTTTGTAAGACAGTAGGTCAGACTCTGAGGTGCAGCTAGCCTGTAACACCCATCAAGGAAAATGTTCATACACCTGTAAGGGGTCCACAGAGAATTATTGGTGACATAGTCAAAATGGCAAAGCTAGCATTATACAAAATGTCCTCCAGAATTAGCTTTGCTTTTTTGTGCATAACTGGCCATAAAGATTATTTCTGTCTTTATTTCAAACAATTGACAGATCTTATTCCTCAAAGGAGGAGGGTTGTTTGTCTAAAAGGAGAAGAGCCCCATTTTTTTCTTCAGCCTCAGGCCCTAATGGTGATAATGGGGCACTCTAAACTTCTTCCTCTCAAACAAGTTCATTATGTCAAAAAAATTGATTAATAATCTCGTTGGAGTTAAATCTTCAACACTCAAACACTGTCATCATAGCTCATTTCATCTCATCTTCAACTTTATCTTTAGAAGCATTTTCTTCACATTTGAATGTCTCTGTCCACACTCCTAAATCGTGGCAATATGCTGTCACCATTGATATGCCTGCAGCTGCCAAATTAAAAAAGCATGTTTCTATAGTGTGTCCCTCAAACCTTAATTATTTAAAATACCTCAACAGTAAAATTAACATAGCATATTAGTATTCTGAGACTATTGTTAGGTCCTCTGTCATATCTGAGCATGCCAAACTATGCAACAATATCCAAATTAATAATAAATTACAATAAGTTGTTTTACTCTCATTTGATCCTGGCTCTGTTGTTAGAGGTTTTGCTAAATTACCCTTCTGCTCCACCTTGTGAAGGAGGATGATTTAGTAATCATACTGGGATGCCAGACATCAAAGCCCTGTTAGATACAAAAATAAATCCAGCTCTGTTTTCAATCGCGGGTCTCTTTATGACAATGACAAGATTAATTAAACTCTGCTTAATATTTACTATAAAAAATTGATGCTGTCAGTCCCTTATTGCACATACTAGATAAATCCAAAAAACAGGGAATCTTTTACATCATCATCATCTCCATTACTTTCATTAAACATAGCTTTAAAATAGGCCAGTCCTTCAACTATGTTTCAAATATAAGAAGAGCTTGTTGGCTGAAATTTGTGACCATGGCTGATTTGGCTCCCATTATTGCATAATTATCTAAACTTTACCAATTTCAAACTTTTTGGATCTAAAGTCATACAAGAAGTAAAGGTCAGATATAAGATAGCCTACTACACTGAAAAGGGGCGGTCCTACAGGCCTCTGAGTCAACAACAGAAAATGTTCTTGTCCCAAAGTACCCAGATTTTCTTACATTCAACTCCCTACCAAATAAAAATGTGAGAAACCATTACCAAAGATAAAGTGGTTTAAAGTATAATAAATAGAGGTTTATTTCATCTTCTAATTTATCTTCCTTTGAAATTTGATGAATGGACAGATGAATAGACAGGCAGGGCAGACAGAGAGATATATGAAAGACAGAGAGATAGATAGATCAAATGTAGATAGATAGACAGACAGATAGATAG
>WMED01019213.1:0-12488 GCA_019650415.1 Pipa parva | reverse complement strand
ACTTATTTTTTGACATTTTAGGGGAAGCTGAGCTTCCCTTGCAGTCTTAGAGCAATTGCCGCTGGTCAGTAGTGTACCTAACCACCTCCGGTACAAAATCAGCACTTCTGCCCCTCTAAGCTACATGGTTTTGAGTTTACTTTTTGCACAAGAGAGAAGGAGAAAAAAAGCCCAACTATTAATTTCTATTATAGTTTAATCCAGTGTAATTCGAACCTACCTACTGGCAATTTTGGATTTATGTGTATAATTATACAGTACATTCTCTGTTTAGAATGCTTATTCTACACAGATAACCGGATGGGGTTACTTAGGGTAATATGATCTGGAAACATTTCCTTCACATAATGGAAGGCAAGAGCAGGAATCCACTGAGGGAGTTATTCACTAAAGTGAGATTTCGACTGTCAAATTCGCAAACAGCGGATTCCCATAGCAAAACTGTGACAATTTCCCCATTGTAAAGTCGCGACAATTTATTAATGTTAATATTGCGACAATTTTCCCATATTAAAGTTGCGACTGCGACAATATTCTTATTATAAAGATGCAACTGCAACAGTAGCAGCCTATTGCGTTGTCTTTATCTGGCGAATTCGTACCTATATGCAATAATTCAGACTTTAGTGAATAACCCCCTGAATCTTTCACTTTTATATTTGGCTACTCTGCTCATATCACATCCTGGTTTGCTTAAGAAAAAACGATGGCCGTTGCTTTAATGACACCAACTTTCAAGTAACCAATCACATTTCTGCTTTACTTGCAGAAAACATCAAATGATATGGAGGCTTCTGGGTATTTTTTTTTTTTTTAATCCTTGCTAAAATGTTCACCAAATCTCTAGCTGAATAATAGACTTGGTTCATCCCTGAAACCTGAGCATTTCATAATGCTGGCTTCATGTAAGTCGTGTAGTCTGCCTGGTAATGGAATATTTTTTTTTTTTTACAAGTATATTACCATATCGTTAGTAAGACTGACATAGTTCATCCAAATATTGCTCTGTTTAATTATAAAATGATTTCAGACCCCTGCACCCCGTCACTTGTAAAAATATTATATGCTGCAGGAGCGCCAGTGTTTAAAATGCAGTCCTTTCACGCTAAATCAATGCCTGTCAGTGTATCCTGGGTTGTTCATGGTTTTCCTTCTTTACACTGCTTTATGTTGTTTCAGTTGCAATTTATTAGAAGCCTCTAATGAAATACTAATGATTCTCTGTAAACATCAGCAAACAGATATCGAACCATGCAGTCACAACAAGTACCTTTCTGCCATTTTTATTAGATCCTCTCAAAAGTATTGGGAAATGTATCAGAAAATAATGATCATTTATTTATGCATTTATTTTTTATTTCACATCGGTGAAATGCAAGCTGTAAAAATCGCATTTGGGTTGCAGAATTCAAGATACGTCACCGATTTACAAATAGGAGCATTATTTGCAGAACCATTTGTTACCATTAAGACAGGAGAAAGAAACCAGCCTTTTCCCCATGGTGACACAATAGTATTTTCAAGAGTTAAATAAACACATGTTTTGACAGACTGCGACTTGTCAAATATTTTCTTTCCCAAAGGTAAAACTAATTAGGTTTGCAGAGGAAAGCGAGGGGTTTGACAATTTGAGAACACTGTAACGATGATAATCTGTTAGAAGCAAAACAAAAGGAGAATAATCTATTTCTATTTCATATTTGTCTACAGAGCTCCTGCTAATGTACAGACAACATGAGAATTTAAAGCAATAATAGAAGCAGTAGGCAGGATATGCTGTAGAATTACTTTTGTGTTTGTTGTGTGTGGTTGATTAACTGCACTGGCTCTCTCCTGGTTCAGATATTTAAGTTATTAAAGACTTTATAAAGACTTTAAACTGTCTTTATACTCAGGGAAATCCTACTCATACTAACATTCAAGCAGTGTTGCCAACTCCTCAGTAAGAAAAGTAGCTATTGGCTGTAATAAATGTCGCTAGAAGTCGCTATATGACATCACATGCTAATTTGCATAATTTAAAATTTGCATGTCACATCTTTATAATGCAAATATTGTCGCAGTTGCGACAATACTATGGAAATTGACGTAGGAGCAACTTTAGAAATTGTCGCGGTCATGATTTTACAATGGGAGAATTGTCGTGGTCGCCGATTTGTTATTACATTGTATTACACCAGAGAAAGTCGCTAGATTTGTTGCTAGTCACTTTAAAAAAAAAAGTCATTAGAGGGGTCATAAAAGTTGCTAAGATGGCAACACTGGAGAGGGGTGGCTCTCTGCTCTGCTCTAACTGCAGCGGGGAGGCTGCTACTGTGAGACTAACTGCCTGTCAGTGCTTTGGGGCGTGGCTGGGGACAGTACCGGTAACTGCAGCGGGGAGGCTGCTACTGTGAGACTAACTGCCAGTCAGTGCTTTGGGGCGCGGCTGGGAACAGTAACTGCAGCGGGGAGGCTACTACTGTGAGACTAACTGCCAGTCAGTGCTTTGGGGCAGGACTGGGGACAGTAACTGCAGAAAAATTGGTAATTCACATGGAGTCTCCAAAAGTCTCCAATACCATCGGAAAAAGTCGCTAGAATTGTAGCTTTTTTAAAAAAAAAGTCGCTAGGGGGTCATAAAAACTGATAAATATAGCAACAAAGTCACTAAGTTGTCAACACTACATTCAAGACTGGACTTTGGTAGTTAGTATCACTTTGGTAGTTAGTATCACTTTGGTGGTTAGCTCCTCCCTTTCTGATTGGATTGAGCACAGAGTTCTGCTTTGTACTCTCTTTAACACACGTTCCAGGTCACATGTTTAGGCAATGTAGCATCCCTATTGGCACATAATTAGTGCAGAGAAATACAATTTACCTGTAAGCAGTACCTGGGAGGAGTAGTTTAACTTTTGCTGTAGAAATGCTGATTGTATATCTCTGAAAATGATACTCCATAGGTCTTAGAAAATTAGTATGTGTAGAATTTACCAAAATACAAAGAAAGGGGAATGTGGAGTTATCCTTTAAGGAAGTGCTCTGATTTCACCGTGTGTCTGGGAAGGGGTCTGCTATTATCAGTGCTAACCTATATTTCAGTGATAAACGGTATAATAAAGATCTTCCTGGTTAAGAATTTCCATTTTGTGTAACCTTTTAAAAATTCCAGGGACCTTCTAACGAATATGTTTCTTATTTAGGGAGACATATATCAAGGCCTTTCAACCTATTCGCCCATGTTCAATTTTAGTCGTCAATTTTCAATGCATTTTTGGTGACTTTTTTTTAGTCGCAACTTTTAACAATTGCGATCAATTTATGAAGTGGCGACTAAAATTTTTCACAACCAAGACTTTTTCTATGGCGACTTTTTTTCCCCTTGACTTTTAGAAATATCCCCCTAAGAGTTTTGAATAGTAACTATAAAGTGTAATGAAAAGAGCATACAAAACGTCTTAGAACAGAATACATTAATGCTGTCTCTGCTGCAAAGATAGTATTTCTATGCAAAACCAAACAGCAAAAATATAACCAGTTCTTATGGATAAGTGGGAAAATACATGCTAATGCACATGTGGTCAACTTTGCATCCATTAATACCGGTTTACTAGCACTGATGCAGTTTGGATTTAAGAGCCATATATCCAAATGGCAGTCCTGGCATGTTTCAGTCTTGTAAAACCTCATCAATGCGAGAGGTGCAGTAAGGACATGTAGGAAGTAGGGCTTTAGGAGTAAGTAGCAAAGTTTAAAAGAAACTTAAGTTGAGTTGAAACCACAAAGTTCTATTCCAACAAACAATCTTACAGGGATATTGTGTCAATGTTTGTAAATTCTAACAAAAGTTATGAGTTACTCACTTGTAATGTATAATGCACTTTTCCTATGTCTGTATTAAATTTGTATTGCTGAATTGTACAGCGCTGCGTATATATTTGTGGCGCTTTAGAAATAAAATTATACATACATACAAAATGAAAAAATGAAAATTAACACTACAGGATAAACTTTTGGAATTAGTTCATTCTGCTAGAACTGTGAACTCCTAACAGATTGTGATATTTCTTTCTTTGGACTGATTGATTTCTGCAATAGAACAGTTTCCCTTTAATCTATAAGGGTACAATCCGTCCAGAATGCTCTGCTGACTAAGCTAATTGTCGTACTATTTGCTTGGCTTTGCATAGCCTGTCTTTAAGCACAGAATTTAAAAGTTGGTAAATGGCGACAGTGGTGTAAGCAAAGAGCCAGCTCTCAAGAAAAACACAGATCACTATAGTGAAAACACGGTGGATTGCACATATGAGCTAAAATCCTTTGGGTATAAATGTGCACACTTCCTTGACAGCTAAAGGCCAGACCTGACACTCACACACTAATGAGGTCGCTCATGAAAAAAATAATTGACACACACAAAACAGAAGTTTGGTTGGAAATCATTGGCCACAGTTTTATTTAATTGTATAACTTTACAAATCATTATGCCAGCTGTTGCTACTTAGTGACTGGCACAAATAAAACCCAAATTTTCTTGAAGGGTTGCAGCGTCCCAAGTGGTGCTAAAAAACTTGAAAGGGGGAACATACCTATATACAGGTATCTCTATAGGCGCCCCTAGGGGAACCTGCTGATAAAATTCCCTGATAGGCTAACAATTATAAACACAATTAGCATTCCTCCTCCCTTTTTTTATACCTATGTAATTTTTGAATTATCAGTTTGCTGTCCCCGCAGCCACGACCCTGCTTTTAACACCCCCTTGTACCCATGGGATGACATTGTGTGCGGGGAAGAAAAAGCAGGGGGTAGATTAATTCATGTGCCTGAAAAATGTGTTGCACAGTTGTACATCGAGATAAAAATCAGTTTACATGCCACTGCACAGTCTGTTTTCAGTCACTTTATAGAAGAAAGATAAATCAGCAAAATAGGTAAAACTTGCAAAATAATAAATAATAAAAAAAAAAACTACAGTAACATGTCCGAAATCATTTGTCCATTCCTAACTATGTACTAATATGTTGCATAACAGTAGTTTTTTTCCTAGTGTGTAAAGCTGTTTTGGATTTCTATAGTAACACGGGGCACCATGCATCAGTAAATTATTAGCCCCCCTAGCAAGAATCAAATGATTTCTTTATTTTTACAAAAAAAAAGTTCTCTCTGCAAGAGTCCATCCAATTGATTGTGATTGGTGGCTGTGGATTATTGCACTGCAGTGCATTTGTACTATATTCATATGTACAGTACACCCCTTGGAGATTTCATTGCTGCATTGTCACTTCTTAAAATTATATGGTCAACCCAGAATGAGTTGCCCTTTGAATAAACACAGCCTGAAGAACATCTGTATTTTTTTTTGCAGAGGGCAGAATTAGGTTACATCAGTAAACGGTACTTTAGGTTCGGATTTTATAACAAACTCATGATTTTCTTCCTATATTGTCCTTTTTTGCATCTAATAAAGATGAAAGATGCAGGAACATTGCTTACGCTATAAGGAAAGAAAAAAAAATAATATATATATACCGTTGTGTGGTTTGGACTGTGCGTGTTTATTATATGCAAGTTACAAATAGCAACGCCACAGGGGGACTAGCAAATTATAGGAGAAAGAAAACAAGCTACAATCCACGTTTCTACTAGCGCAGATCGTGAAAGAAGGCTCATGAACCTTATCACATGAAACATTTTCAAGCGATTAGGGACTATACAGTGTCAGAGAAAGAGCACTTACATACTGTTAAAGATAGGGATCTTCTGTCTGTTGATTTATAGTCTACCATCTATGTGTTTTTATTTATTTATTTTGCAACAAGCGCTCAAATTCTCCCTTTACAGCTACGCCAAAGCGTTTAAGTCTTTGTGGGGCTAATAGTTAACAAGCAACGATGAAAATGGAAGCTTAACGAGCCCTTCCTAGGGGGTTAGTACAAACACAGCCCTTCACATTTGCTGACGGACTGAGTACCAGCAGCCCTTTTTTTTTGGTCTTTTTTTTGACACCTGCCTTGGTACATGTCATTCGAAAATTCAAAACTGATACTTTAGCTTTGACGTGACAGTTAAAATGGTGCTAAAAGTTTATTAGAAATTATTTGTTGGCCCAGTTGTTTCAACTTTATTTATTGCCTTTGAAAATGCACAGTGGGAGAACTAATGGTAAAGAACTGAATAGCTTCCAGCACCATGTGATTTAGAGATTTTAGCCTTGGGGGATTGATGTAAAGTCAACCCACAGAGCTCAGCTATTTGGTTCCTGACAGATGATTAGTATTTATTATTACGCGTGTCAGCTATATCTATACTGACAGATCATTATTTGTATTTTTTGGGTTTTTTTCCTGGTACTTGTTTGTGTTTAAAGAGACAGCATGTTCTGTTGTGTAGCATAAATACGGTGCTATAAATATTTTATTGTATTTGAGTGCTCTTAGATTTACTTTTCTTACCTTGTTAGTTGCATGCCATGTCCGGTTCCTTGCGTAAATTCAATGTTTGGCTTTTGGTGCAGGAACCGTGCATTTTATTCTAGTGAAGCAGACAACTAAATGTGTCAGTTGGGGCAATAGTTTACTGAAGTCTTGTCATCCCTAGCAACCAATCAGAGGTTGGGTTTCATTATTCTAGCTCCACTATATTAGTATATGCTATCTGAATTTTGATTGCTGTGGGTTAACAGATATCTGTAAATGATTGCCCCTATTGATAAACTTTCAGGCAAGTGCCTCATATACAGGTAGTTTGAAGCAAAAGGCTTTGAGATGCTTTATTGGATGGGATAATAGACAATACATGTGCTGGGACTTATACTACATACACACACACACACAAACAAATGCAATATTAACTACAAAGTATACACAATTGCCTTCAGAACAAATATTATTTTTGGATTACTTTTACTTTTATACAAAGTGTAACTTTTAATTATCTGGATAATTAACAGCTCATCAAGAAGGAAAACTATTTTTATTCTTCAATTTTAATATGAAGGAGGTGTCAAAGTGCTCCAATCTCTGGGTGAAATGTATTAGACTCGGAAAAGCCGTTTAATAATTCGGGAGAACCCTTTGAAGTTTCTCGCGGTAAATCGGGAGATTTGCCTCGATCGATACTTGCTGTGAGAAACTTTTTTTTATTGAATATCTCCATGGAAAGGATACTTCCATGGATATACAGTATATGGAAAGGATACTCACAGCAAGTATTGATCGAGGTAAATCTCGCGATACCGCGAGAAACTTCACGCTGTTCTCCCGATTAAACTCAGAAAAGCCAAAACATCTTTTCCAAGTTTAATAAATTTCGCCATGTTCCATAACTGTAAAGGTTAAGCAATGTTGTTACTCAGGACTTTAGTCTCTGAACGTTACTCTACTTAATTCTTGTCTTCCAGAATCTGTGTCTGTCCATAGATGATGCATTCCTTTAAATCAGTGGTTTGCAACCTTTTGGGCTGAGGGAGCTATATACGTGTGGCTCCCTCAGCCCTTTTGAATCTGGAGCCGCTGATGACACATGCGGCTCTGGATTGGCTAACAATCCGGACTCGTGGTGACGTCAGCGGCTCCTGAATGGCTATCAACCCTGAAGCCAATGACGTTAGTGGCTCCGGATTGGCTAGCAATCCGGAAGCACTAAGAGAGCTCTCTTTCTACAGTGCTTGTCGGCACACTGTAATGTGAGTTTCAGTGAAAGAGCCAGATATGGACATCAAAAGAGCCATATCTGGCTTAAGAGCCATAGGTTGCCGACACCTGCTTTAAATGATATCATTTTGTTTAATTAGGTCATCTTAACAAAACTGTTGGTCGAGGGTGGATATGACCTCATAGCTTAGTTTTTAAACTTTTTTTTAACCATTTGAAGTAATAATATCAAATGAGTCTTAAAATAGGACTGACTGATATCAGGTTATATGTTTTCCTGCATTGTCCAAAGTTGCCTGAGAGTCTGAAAATGAATTCCTACCTCTATTGTGGAGCTTATGGAGCTCAGACTGAAACTGGATTTCAAGACGCATATATACTTTATCCAGGCACATTATCTTTCATTTTTGCTAAACAACTGCCAGAAAACAGATCATAGCAAAATTAAACATTTTTCAAAATTCCTGTGAGGTTTAAAAGCTTGTTATCTTGTTAACTAAATTTATGTCTGCTGAACACCAGAATGCATGATTATGCTCTGAGACAGGACCAATACAGCTACATACACATTTTTTTCCAGGATAGGTGGGGAAAGCTTGTATTGCTGCTACACAGAAAAGGGAGTCGTAGTTTTTTCTTCTTTCTTTTGGAATCCATATTGTTCCGAGAGGTAGTGTAACCCATCAAACGTCCTGCTTATATTCACAATGAGAGGTAGTGTAACCCATCAAACTTCCTGCCTATATTCACAATGACTATTATAGGTCATATTTAATATTCCTGATTGTAAAATAAAAATCTTCACATGTGGAAAAACTAGTTAACTTTAATTGCTCACACTATTATTTAGTTAGGTTGTTTAGTAGGAGTTTTTTCACAAGGCCTAGACCATTTCTCAGTTCCGGTAGGGATTACCAACGGAGAAGACCAGTATGACTGGCGATGATTGATCCATTAGAGTCTTAGTGGAAATGAAATCAAGCAAAAAAAAAAAGAAAAGAAAGCAATGTCAACAGGTAGTAAAGTAGTTTATAGTATTTTCAGACCTGTGTTGCTGGTGATTTGCCATTTGGACACTTTCTTGTTTGTTACTTTGATGTTTTGGATAATTTTACAGCTGGTTTTAGCTTTTGAAGTCTTTGCTGCTTTTGATGTCGGAGATACAGTTTCCCATAGGAATTAGTGGTTTCGGCAGGTTTGGAGTGGCAAACAATTTTGAGCAATATTGTCTGCTTTAAAATAATGAAAATGTTTTTGTAAATAGCAATAAGGAAAACCTGGAATCCTGAGGGGTTTATTATTGGCCAATACATGCAATGCCAATACATGCTGTTGTAAAGAGTTGATAAATTGTGAAAGAGTTGAGACGTGAAAAGCTACCCTGCAAAGTGTTGTGAACTTAAATAGAGGGATGAATTCCACCTCTTTTTGTTGTCATTGTTTGTAGGGGCATATGTGTGACGGTCCCCTCATATCTCTAGTATTAAATGACCAGTGACACCCAAAAAAAAAATCTAAATTCTCATTTGGATTAGCATGGCATTTATTGTTAAAAAAAGCACTTGTAAAAATCTTTAAAGTTAAATTCATAAATTCTATTGCTTTCTGTCTGTTTCATCTTCCCTGATAGCAGGTCATGTTACTTAATAAACCCCCAGTCCCACTGTTTTCTAAGGTGCTTTACCCATAAATTATACAGAAAGTGTGCCCTAAAGCCTGATCTTTAAAGCTAAATAGTTAAATATCTTTTCTATGCACAATTTAGAATTTTCAGAAGCACACATTGAATATAACTATTAATGGATTTGAGGCTTTTTTCAATTTTTGGTGTTACTGTCTTTTTATGCCAGAGTCACACTCAACATTTTCTCGGTTGAGATTGGATAAATAATGTAACACTATTGTTAAATATGGTGGTTGCTTGGACTATACAGCACCTTATCATAAGGACAGACTAGCAGTAGAACATGGGATACATTTGCAGATTCTACCCTCTGGAGTGAGCCTTCACTCTGATTCAAACGAGCAGCAGTGGTTGGTGTAATACAATGTGATGCAGTGTGGTGCATTGTAGGAAATCACGGGCGCAAGGGACTATAGTGTTAAAAGGCAAACAACAAACTAACTTGTAGTGTAAAGGGGTAGGGGCTAGGGGGGGTGCAGTAAATCTTTGTTTCCTCTGCCGTAGCCTCTTCACCTCTCCCCCATCCCTCCCAGTTACAGAAAAAGAGATAAGGATGTGTGTACCCACTGTCACGTTAATACCTGTGTCTTCAATGAGTGTCTCTGACCACAATTCTGTATCAACCTTGGCTCCTCTCTCCACTTAAGCCCAAGCACCAAGTAAATGTATCAATGGCCAGATTTATGGGTTTGCAATCCAACCGATCCTCTTTATTTACTCCAGGCAGACTCCACACATTCATATGCATTAACCAGTTCGCTTACTTCCAATATTACAGCCTGCGGACTGTCTCTTTCCCCACCCAGCTCCAGGGGTTGTCTGTTTAGTTCTCCCTTCTCCTTCCAGTGACTCTTCTGGGGAAGGCCTCCACTCTCCTCTGGACACTCACATAGGCACTACACAGCTCCCACTCTGTCCCATTGGAGCTAACCCTCTACTTCCTGTCCTAGGGGCATCTTATCTCCTCTCTCTAGGGTATTACTCCTCCCCCCTGAACTGTGGATGATTACCATATTCCCTGGTGAGCCCTCCAACCTATCCACCACTAGATGGTGCTGCTCTACCACTCAACCATTGGTAACATTGCTCAAGTCCTCAGATCCATAACACTCTCTGCATATTAACCAGTAAGGGGCAACACATTTTACTTACCCCCTTAAAGTATCACAAAATATAGAAGATGAGGTAGATCAGAGAGCAACACAGATGCAGGCACAAATATTTCTTCAATGCTCCTCAGATTGGAGTAGCAATGCAGCGCTTAAGTAGGTAGGACAGCCCAGGAGGGGGTCTCTACAATACTATCTATTTTTCCTGTGGGATAATTCAAACAGGCTATTTTGTTTTGCACCATCGACAGTAATGAACCTAATTAAAACAGCTCAGCTGAAAAGCAGCTAATGTGACCCTGGCATTAAGGCAACTACAAATTTATTTATTTTTTTTTAAATTTCTCTTTAGTAACAAATAATCCTGACTGCGACGGGTTCTTGATAGTTAGATGATACAACAGACAAACATATAGAAGTGCAACGAATAACAGACAGCATTCATTTCATATATTAATTCCCTATTAAGTTTTGGGCCGAATCCACTGATTTTTAACTTCTGGCATTGAATTTTTTTTTTTACATTTAGGAGTTTAGAAAAAAAAAAGTCAAATGGAAAATATTATATCCAGATAAATGTCCTTTTTTTTTATATGGAACAGCTAAATAGCCAAATGGTTAAATTTTTTTTTTTTTTTTTTTAAACTTTAAAATCTGTTTAAAATCTGCTGTTTCGTTTGAGAACAGTTTTGGCTTTCATTAACATTTTCAATTATGAAGGATGTGGTTGTGCCGCATAATTAAACCCAGACTCATTTACCCCTGAACAAATACTGCTTGTGAGTTGAGATCATGAACTCAAATTCCTTTTTCGGATACCTCCACGATATTCACTCAATGGAATAATCTGTCATTTTATTTTTTTTTTTATGATTTATTTCATTAGGTATTTTTATTTTTCCTTTGACCCATTTTAAGTGCATAAATTTCAATCATGTCCCATTTGATCCTTATTCCAGTTGATTTATAAATCCAAGAAAAGGAGAAAATGCCTCTTTATGTCACTTTAAAGGGAAAGCAATTAGAACTGCTTCATTTGATTGGCTAACTGAAGTATATTTTAACTTACCGTACTACCTGTTCTCTTTAAATTAGTTATAATGAGGTTACAAAATCTTTTCACTTCAGGTGCTTTCTTTTTTTGTATTCCGAAAAAAGGACTCAATATATTTTTGCAGGAGAAATTATTATTAGAAAAAAAATAGTTATTAAACTATAGCTATTAAAACAAACGACAAAAAAAAAAAAAAAAAAAAAATGTGGGAGCAATAAAGGGTTATATAATTGTACAGTAAGTGAATCTGTCCAAATATTACAGCAATAAACAAAAAAAAAAAAACAAGTATATTCCCTGATGTGCCTTTACTTTCAGTATTCATATTTGGTTGTGGTGCATACATTTTAAACACAGGAGATTTAGGGGGTAATTCAGGATAGTGCGAAGTGAGGTGCGGAGTTCTCGCCTCACTTTGCATTGACTGATATGCACTCGCTGATGTCCTGCACACGGACATCAGCAAGTGCTTTAAAGGGATTCCAGTCTCGGCGAGGCAACTCTTTTGGTCTCGCCGAGACTGGAATCCCTTTAAAGTGCAAGTGCATGTCCAAGTGCAGGACATCAGTGAGCACATATCATTCAGTGCGAAGTGAGGCGAGGACTCCGCACCTCACTTCGCACTATCGTGAATACCCCCTTAGTTGCATTGTGTTTAGGGAGGAGAAGAGAAGGAAGTGAGGAACAAAGGCCTAAGTCAAGAAATATCGTCCAGTTAATCAAGAAATGATCTCAATTTAGCTTCAATTAGTAATGAGTAGGTCAAAGAAAAGCCTCAAAACAATCTAAATACGAAGGTCTTAATGCTTTTGCATATTTTGCTAGATATGCTTTTGCCTGGTGATGAAGTTTTTACAATGGCAAATGAACTAATTCAAGCCAAGATGCTTGAACATGTATGCAAGAACCCATTCAGTGTGAAACAATATTTTCTCTTCCATAGAATGTAGTCATGGCCAAACGTTTTGAGAATGACACAAATATCATATTTTCACATGATCTGCTGC
>WMED01019212.1:0-10214 GCA_019650415.1 Pipa parva | reverse complement strand
TTGTAATAATCCAAGCGGGATAAGAAGAGGGCATGTATGAGGGTGTTAGCAGTGGCCTGAGACTGAGGGGGTTATTCACTAAAGTCCGAATTGTGTATAGGTGTGAATTCACCAGATAAAGACAGTCGCAATAGGCTGCTACTGTCGCAGTCACGTCTTTCTAATGAGAATATTGTTGCAGTCGCGACTTTATTATGGGAAAATTGTCGCAATCTTAACTTTAAAAAATTGTTACGACTTTACAATGGGGAAATTGTAGCGGATTTGCTATGGGAATCCGCTGTTTGCGAATTCAACAGTCGAATTCGCACCTTAGTGAATAACTCCCTGAGAGAGAAATAGACGGATCTTGGCAACGTTACGAAGGAAAAGTTACAGTTTTTAGCAGTGGTAGCAATGTGCTTAGAGAAGGGAAGAGCAGAGTCAAAAGTCACCCCAGGTCAAAGTGCAGAAGTAACAGGGTTAATAATGACATCATCAACTGAAATGGAAAAGGTAGGAGGAGGACCAGGTTTTGGTGGGAAAATAATCAGTTCAGTTTTATCAAGGTTTAGTTTGAGATGGTGCGGGGCCATCCAAGAGGAGATAGCCAGAAGGCAGTTAGAGATTTTAGTAATGACATCAGGTGTTAGCACAGGGGGCACATAAGTAAATTTGGGTGTCATCCGCATACAGGTGGTATTTAAGATCAAATGAGCTGATGACATCACCCAGAGAAAGTGTGTACAGGGAGAACAGGAAGTGACCGAGGACAGAGCCTTGAGACACCCCCACACTAAGTGGGATAGGAGAGGAAGAGTCATTAGCATGGAAGACAAAGAAGGAGAGATCAGAAAGGTAGGAGGTCAGCCAAGATACAGCTTGATTATGGACACCAAACGCATGGAGAATCTGAGTAAGTAGGGAGTGATCAACAGTATCAATTGCAGAGGACAGGTCCAGGAGGATACAAATAGAAAAGTGTCCCTTGTCTTTGGCAATTTGGAGATCGTTTGCAAGTTTGCACAGAGCAGGCTCCATAGAGCGCCCTGTCTAAAAACCAGACTGCATTGGATCCATGAGATGATGGGCATGAAAATAGTTATTTAGGCGGGTGCAGACCAGATGTTCAAGAAGTTTAGAAGCTAATGGCAAGAGAGACAGGACAGTAGTTAAAGAGGCATTGATCTATGTACTAGATTGTCATTTCTCTTTCCATGGAACACCAGCCAGAGCAATGGGCACACTCTTTATATCACTGTATAGACATGTTAAGAAGAATGTTTGCTATCACTATGAATATACTTGCCTTGCTCTTTTATACAGTGCTGTATGTATCTATATAAAGACATAGCAGATACAAAATGCAGGGAAAAGAGTTTCACAAAATAATTAAAAATAAATATACACAAATGTTCCAAAAATTGCCTAAAATATCATCAACTTTGCATTGTAGACTAATTGGCAACACTACATGTGAAATATATAAGCCATATAAATTGTCCTGTGTATTTGGAATTTGCCTGCATAAATCACTTTATTATATTTTATTAGATAGAACGTTTTATTAGTTGTTTCTGCTGGTAACCTTATGTACATGGTTACTATTTCTCTGGAATATGTCCACAGTAGGGAAATGAATCAATTTTGCATGTTTTGAGTTCTGTCTACCCAGGTTTAAAAACAGAAGAATTCTGAAAATTATTTGTATGGTTTGATGCTAAATTTGGTGCACATAATGTCTTTGCATATCATAGAGACTGTAGTCCAAGTAGGTGGCATACGTATTGGATCGGCTCCTTTCCCAGTTCCTGTCTCCAGACTAATAACAAACACTTTAGGCCTTTCCAGGACTCAGGTGCCACCAGAATTTCCAAACAAATGTGGGCACATTCAATAGTGTTGATATAATTGCAAGGTCCCTTAAAAGGCAATGAGGAGAAGAAAGCTGTGCAGAATGGAGATAATAGTTGACTCATCTATTAGGCCAGAAAAAGGCAGTTACTAAGGCTCCTAGACACAAAATGCCCACTTAGATCAAATTCTTTATTTGTTTACTTCAAATTGATAATTCATGTACATTATTGGCTGCATGGTGATTTGTAAAAGAAGTAACTTCAGAAAGTGCTGTCACTGTTGCCTTAAGCAGAAACGCCCTGAGATATTACATTTGCCTTAGGTCAAACATTTTGTTGAACTAGTCCTGGATAACAGCCAGAAGAGATATACTGTAGATTAGGTATAGTATTATGACTGATGAGGACACAGGGGCTTGTCTATCATGGCATGAAGTACAGCTTCTGACTAGAAAAGCTCTACTTAGCCCTCAAGGGAACATGGCATCTTACTGCTTTGTTCTTAGTTGTAAGCTAAATGAATAACATCATTCAGTTCACCAGGTGCCTTGCCTCCTCCACAAAAGATTTCTTTGAAGATGAAAGATCAAGGTAAAATGTTTCAGCCTTATCAAGGGAATAAAATGGCGTAGCTGAGAATAAATAAATAGTGAGAATTCGGAGCCACTCCTAGAAGCACTCCCTTCGTGTGTCATGTGACAAGCTGCACAGGAAAATAAGAGATACCAAAAGTAACTATTGTAGAGAGTATTTTAGCTAGTCTTTCTGTATCCCTCAATCGGCACATTAAACACATGCCAACTAAGCATTTATTGGCTACATATGAAATTAGACGTGCTTTCCTTTAAGTAGGTTAAGCCATGAATAAACCCGCATGGTTTTTTTTGTGTTTTGAAATGGGAAGAAAACATCTCCAATTTAATAAAAGTTATGGGCTTATATGTGAAATAAAAACAAAAATAGCATTTTGGTAATTTACTAGTGAATACAAAGTTTTATATTTAATAATTGTTTTTAAGGCAGAAGAACCATTTTAAGTGAGTTGCTTATAAAGATCACAAGCTCGATATTACAAAAATACAAAGATCTTCCGGGAAGTTTGTGTTTGTAATAGAGTGTCTTTGCACTATTTAGAAGAGTTTAACACCATCATGTCTTGATGTCATAATAAAACTGTTTTTGAAGTGAGGGTTTAATTCCTGTTAACGCAAACGGACAGAGCTAAACCCTTTCTCTTTTTCATTTTCCTGCATTTCTTATTAACTTTAGTACGGAGTCCTTTGTAATGTTTAAAAAAAAAAATATATAGATAAACTATGTAAAATAAATAGACCTTGTTTGTGATCCAAAAACCCTTGTAACTAAGCTCTTAAGTGAATCCTGACATATTGTATGTATAAACATTCAACAGAAATCTTAGCATTCTCCATGCAAACAATCTAGTAAAGCAAAATATGAACCATATGAATGAAATAAATACAGAATATATGAAGACTCCGAAATACTCATTTCCACAGGGAGGAGAGGAGTTAAAGCTCATAGTTTTTGGATGAAGGGATGTATTGCTAAACCAACCTTCCCACGTTTACTGAAACTGAAGTGGTTATAACTCCTGTGTAAATCCGGGCACTTCAATAAAATAAATAGTCAAATGATATATGGTAAGCTGCGTAATATGACAGTAAGCAGTTTATCGCAAAATACTTTTATTTTTAAGCAAACTATATTCTCTCTTAAATAAACAGTAAAAACAATGCAGTAAATATAACAGTATATTATTCCGTCTATGCACAGAATGTGGAGAAATGAACCTCTATTAATAAAAATTAGATACAGGGCTGTTTCTTACACTGATAATGTCCCTAGGCCAGGGGTCGGCAATCTTTGTAGAGGAGGGAGCCATTTCACTCCCATCTCCACCATCTCCACCGTTGAAAAAGTGTCCGGAGCCACGAAGGGGGAGGAGCGCCTACGTTCTCGATCACATGACCTTTGATGTCCCATCACGAGAGACATCAAAGGCCATGGGCGGGTGGGAGGGCTCCTACTTTGGAGCCACACAACGTGGCTAAAGAGCCAAATGTGGCTTGTGAGCCATGGTTTGCTGACCGCTGCCCTAGGCTATAGCTTCTATTAGATTACCCCCTCCCCACTCTCCCCCAATTAATTGAACATTATAATGGTCCCTGGTGCACTCCCCCAACTAGTAAACTCTAGTAGACTAGTAATTCACCTGGGAACATTGTGGTGGGTTAGCACTCACGTGGCAGGTGGTCACACAGTAGACCAGTTGCCAAATAGGTATGTGGTCATTAGGCCTGTTGCCCCTAACCAACAACACCCAAAGGCTAAATTACATCAAACATTATTTTATTTTTATACCATTTTTTACATTTTTTTTTTCTAACGATCTGCAGTTTGCTGGAGCTCTCTGGGAGGCACCGTGGCTAGTACAACCCAGAGGTAGCAAGCCCGGCTTACCCGCGCTCGGCTCATTACAGCTTTGTGGTTATTTACATTTTATAGGGAACTGCACAATGCAAATCTAGAGAGAGAAATGGACTAGGCCTATAATCAAGTCAACTTTATACCCTTCATTATACTTTTTATAACAAAAAACAATTGAAACCATTTTCCATTGTAGCAGCTGATTTTTATTCACAACATTTATTTATCCTTTTTTTTGAGAGTTTTCTAGAAGTATTTGAGGAAGCCTCCTACCGTCATATTGTGAGTGAATAGGAAACAGAAATTTTCCCTTAGCTAAGGAAATGAACATGTTTTTGTCTAATTATATCTTAAAGTTGTGTCTCATTCATTTAAATGAAGTAATGCTGTGTCTCATCATATCCATTTCTTGATATTCATTTCAATTTTGGTAGGCCCTTTTCTGTTCATTAAATGAACCTTATTTTACCCTTGGTGAGTAAAAGAGGGGATAAAATGCGATTTGCTTGTTGTCGTTTGTCTGTGTTAACTGTAGTTTTAAATTATTCTTTGTTCTTAAGTTGTTATTATTCTACTGTAATACATGAAACAGAAACTATGAGACTTAAATTCTAGCAAATAATCTAGTATTGAACCACACAAAATGAAATACCTCCCTGCTAACATGTTTTGTGTATTATAAGGAAACTTTTTAAATCAAGCTTTGCCAATGAATATTTCCCGTTTTTCATTATTTCACCCTAATATAACTCTCATTTTTTTTAATGTGTGACAAATTCTACAAGGGGGGGGTACTGATGTAGCGAGTCTACTCATCTCAGCAAACAAGGGTGACAAAGCCAGCCAGTCACATGTGAGTACTAACCACGGCAAATGAAGGCCCACTGGGCATTAAGCAGTGTAAATGGACAGCTTGCAGTGTAACTGTGGTGTATTGAAAACTACACTATCTTTTTATAGTGCCCTATTTGTAAGGTTGTGGTTTATGATGGCAGTTCCGTAAATACCCTTTATAACCTGCCGCCTGCTGTGTAATACAAGGATATACAAGTTTGTCAAGGTGTCTTTGCATATCCTTATTTATATTCAACAAGAGATGGGGTATGTTATCCCTTATATACCAAGCAGGGTATAGACTAAGTCTAAATAACTTTGCCTTTTCACTTTGGCTGTGCTAAGATTTGGATTCGGCCATTTTAGGAGGTCACACTCAGGTCAGACCTGGTAATATGGAAAAAGCAATCAACCTGCAGTCATGTGATCAATGGCTTCCTAACCTGGTAACCTGGTAATATTAATTAACTGGAAATCAATGTCCTTTTAACAATATGAAAATGCACAGCAGGAACACCAAAATATCTTTGGAGCTTAGCCTGTCCGGAGACCAGATATGATAAGATGGCCACAGTTTATAAATCTTTATAATGTCTCCCTTCTCACTCTCTCCCTCCACATCATTCATATTCTTTCTCCCTTACCCAAGAGTCCTCGTTAGTTTCTATCTCTCGTTTCAGATAAAAAAATATTTTACTGGTGAGTGATTGATAGATTTTTGTCTCTCAGCATGATCCCTGCTGTTAGTGCCTCTCCCTCACTCCCTGTTTATCAACCTCTGATTTATTTTTCTCTCGCACACACATCTATTAGCTCCTTTCCTCTGCCCCTCTCTCTGTCCCATTCTCCTTCCCTTGCTCTCTGTATATATCTGTCATTGCTGCCTCTCCCTCATTGTACCTGCTTTGTGTTCCATTCTGTCCCACTTCCTCTTCCCCACCTCACCTTGTTGCTTGATGAGTTCCCATCTGTGATAAAGTATCACAGACGGTGACCCCTTCATGTCACAGGAACACACATTTCCAGTCTATCTTTGTGATTTCCTCTCTACAATCTGACTAGAGAAAGTTACAAAATTTTGCAAGAGTTGCTGAATGAAAGGCTAATATGGGTGCTTCCATGGCAATACTCAAGGAATGTGGTTAAGGTGATAATGTGGTTAAGGTGATAATAATTACTGTTAGTGTAATGGGGTAAAAAGTATCAACTGAGACCCATGCTTTGTAAAATTTCCCTTATCTTCAGATGGTCCAAGACAGTGCCGGTTCTGCCATTAGGCAGAGTAGGCAAATGCTAGGGGCGCCGCCTGCCCAGGGGGGTGCCCCTAGCATTTTATTTTTAGAGTGCCGGCCGGCTGGGAGGTTATTTGCAGCCACAGCTCAAATTTAAATCTCCCAATTGGCAGTCGCAGCTCTGCCAATTGGGAGATCTAAAGTTGAGCTGCGGCTGAAGGGCGGTGTTGGAATTGAGTGGGGGCGTCGCGGGGCAGGGAGGGTGTCACAGGGGGTGGTGCGGGATGGAGGGGGGCGCCTAGGGCGCCAACAGGGCCAGAGCCGCCTCTGGTCCAGGATGAAGGCTTATAGTACCTCTTTGATCTTGCCAACAGGGTTGACTCTCATTTATTTCTAATATAAAGAGTGCTAATTCACTATTCTGTCTAACTAACCTATTCTTCTACATTTGTGAGCAACCATTCATAATGTGTAATTTAACATTCTACACAATTAACACCATAAGATGTCTTATTGTAACATTTGCCAAAAAATCTTGAGACATGAAACTACCCTGCTATGCAAACAGATGTATTATAGCAGTGATGCCCAACCTTTTATGGCCTGGGGGCCACATAAAAGTGCGACACACGTGTCATGGGCTGCTTCAAAGTTGGAACCTTTTAAAATCGCGACAAATTTTAAAGTAACAGCTGCGACAATTTTCCATAGTAAAGTCGCGACTGCAAAAATGTTCTCATTTTAAAGATGCAACTGCAACAGTAACAGTCTTTTGCAACTGTTTTTAGCTGGTGAACTCACACTTATACGCAACATTTCGGATTTCAGAATTCAGGCTACGGGCTGGATAGCACCTCGTGGTGGGCAGGATATGAACCGCGGGCCGTAGGTTGGACATCACTGTATTATAGATTCATCAAATAAGAAGGTCAATTCATTAATAATTTAGGGTTATGGAATTCTAATTCCAATTTTTAATCATGTTAAAATGCTTAAATAACTTGTCATATGGATTTCAGAGGAATATTTTTTTATTCAGATAAAAAAGCAATTGGAGGTAGCAAAGTATAGTGTGTGATTTGATAGCAAGTAAGTCAGTGCATGCCTGTAAACAAAGGGAAGAAAATGTTAAGTATTTCTTACTGACTGCAAATCAGTAATGCACTGTTTACAGTATAACAGCAGTTTATTATTACTGATACCCAGGCATTCTTAACTCTACGCCTACTCTTGATACTCTTTTTTTAATTCATCATGTTTCTGAACACACAGAGGGTTGTTCACTAAAGTCTGAGGGGGTTGTTCACTAAAGTCTGAAGGGGGTTATTCACTAAAGTCCGAATTGTTGAGGATAGGTGCGAATTAGCCGGATAAAGACAGTCACAGTAGGCTGCTACTGTCGCAGTCACGTCTTTATAATGGGAAAATTGTCGCAACTTTATTATGGGGAAATTGTAGCGCATTTGCTATGGGAATCCACTGTTTGCAAATTCAACAGTCATATTTGCACCTTAGTGAATAAACCCCTGAATTGTTGTGAATAGGTGTGAATTCGCCAGTTAAAGACAGTCGCAATAGACAGCTACTGTCTCAGTCTCCTCTTTATAATGTTAATATTGTCACAGTAGCAACTTTACTATGCAAAATTGTCTCAGTCGCATCTTTTAAAAATTGCCGCGGTCGCAACTTTACAATCACGAAACTGGCACAGTCACGAATTTGCTATGGGAATTCAATGTTTGAGAATTTGACAGTCGAATTCGCACCTTAGGGAATAACCCCCTCAGAGTCTTCTGCATATACTGTATCATATATAACAGTGATGCCCAACTTTTTTGGCCTGGGGGCCATATAAAATTGCGACACGCGTGTCATGGGCCACTTCAAAGTTGCGACTTTTAAAATCACGACCGTAAAAATTTTTGAAAGATGTGGCTGCGACAGTTTTCCATAGTAAAGTTGCAACTGCGACAATATTCTCATTATAAAGACGCGACTGCGACAGTAACAATCTATTGCGACTGTTTTTAGCTGGCGAATTCAAACTCATACGCAACATTTTGGATTTCAGAATTCGGGCCGTAGGTTGGGCATCACTGATATAAAAAAATAACATAATTATGCAGTATTGGTGATCCACAAAGAAGATCAGTTACCCTGAATCTTTAGGGTACAGTGCCTTAGGGTGGGTTCCCCTCAATGGTATAGTTATCCCTGTTAGTGATGCGTTCTGTATTTCCTGTTGTTTCAACATTTTGTGCATTTTCTTCACTCTATTCAATAAACCTTTTATTTACAGGGTATTCATGGCATTAAAAATGCCTCAAATGCTTTAGCCAGGCTTTTAACAGGGGCTTAGGATGGAACTGCCATAAGGGGGCCACTTAAATCTGCAAATCCAATGTTTGTTCATCTATGGAAACCTACAAATGTGATTTAAAGGGAAACTATAGTCAGTTTACATCTTTATACTGTATATGCAGTACTATACCTTAGTGAGAAGTGTTTATCCCCAGTAGATGTATAATAAATCATCCTGCTTCAGATGAAATAGCACTGGAAAACTTCCGCACCAGGAAATTGGTGTTTGACGTGTACCAGCCATTTTTCCACTAAAGGGTACCCTATCCCGGAAATTTTTGCCTAATATGTAATGTAACATCTGTGCACAAGTTAATCTCCTGCATTCCAGGAATGTAAACAAAGCATGGCTAATAAGGCTAAAGGGTCAGCACACTGCTTAACCAATAGCAGTCAGGCAGCTTTTTCTTCTCGGGTTTAGCAATTATATCACACACATTTCCTGGTGCGGGAGTTTATCAGTACTCTGTAGTATATCATTCTGCTTCACATGAAACATCTACTGGGGAGAAACGCTTCTCACTAAGGTATAGTACTGCATATGTAAAGATGTAATCTAACTATACTTCCCCTTTAATGTACAAGACTAGACTTTAAGGGGCTAATTAATCAAGTTATGAATTTTACAGCCAAAGTAAATTGTGTTACATTGGTTCTCTATTCTCTGGTGGTCGTAAATTTGCTATTGCCTATTCAGTAAGTGGCAGATTCTCTTAGTGGTGAAGCAAATGCCATTAGATGGGGGTTTTTTTGTATAATGACATTCAGTCAAACAATGGTAGTATGTCAAGTCATGTGTAGAGATGAAACTTTGACTATAAGAACCTATGTGTAATTTGCAGTAACATCTTCCTAACAATGACCTACTAACTGTATCCAGTGAATAATACATCCCTTTCTATGTCATTCTTAAACTAATACTGTCATTTGGGCATTGCAGTCTATATTGTCACTTTTAATGAACACTCATGTTACGCCACATCAGCCCCTGCCATTCACCTCTTAATTTGCCACTTCGATATTGCAAAGTCAAAACATCAGATTCAGAAAGTTTGTTTTGCCAAATTTTCTGTCTTGATCGACTTGGGGGGGGGGGGGGGTTATTCACTAAAGTATGAATTGTTGCGTATAGGTGCGAATTCACCAGCTAAAGACAGTCGCAATGCACTGCTACTGTCACAATCGCGTCTTTATATTGAGAATATTGTCACAGTCATGACTTTACTATGGAAAATTGTTGCAGTCTCATCTTTTAAAATTTGGTGTGGTTGCTACTTTACAATGGAGAAATTGACGCGGTCACGGACTTGCTATGGGAATCTGCTGTTTGCGAATTCGACAGTCGAATTCGCACCTTAGTGAATAACCCCCTTGGTCTTTATGGACAAAAGTAAAGCAAAGACCTAAGCAACCATCATAAATATCTGAATTGGTTGTATATTCGCCACATGTATGTATGTATGTATGTATGTATAATTTTATTTATAAAGCGCCACAAATTTAC
>WMED01019211.1:0-12489 GCA_019650415.1 Pipa parva | reverse complement strand
GATTGCTTAAAAGGTGCTCATAGAAAGTGCGCCTTATAGTCCGGTGTGCCTTATAGTCCGAAAAATACTGTAGTTTACTTTTTCCATTCACAAGGCATCTGCTTATGTATTGACTTCTTTGTTATTCCTTCAAGCCCTCAGTGAGGACAAGCAGCCTCAGAAGCTTGTCATTCCCATGAGATTAAGAGATGATCAGCAGGACATACGTGGCAAAAGGCAAAATTATCTTGCCATTAATACCATCTACACCAGAGCTAAATGTACTTCTTGGGCCTTGTGAATCTAACATCTGCTGAACAGCTATACAAGACTGCCTTCTGGTCGTCCTTGCATTTTTGTCAAAATTTATGGCATTCTCTCTTGCGCTTCTTTGGAAGAAGCCTGTGCACGTAAAGTCCTTCAGTTCATGGTTTAGACCTAGCCTGTTCCATAAGGACCAACCCTGTTGGGACACTTTGGGAAGTCCCAGTGTTCCCCAAGAGTAAGAAAAAAAGAGATTAACAGTGAAGGGAATAACTATTTGATCCCTTGCTGATTTTGTAAGTTTGCCCACTGGAAAAGACATGAACAGTTTATAATTTTTTTTTTTGTATTTATATTTTTTATTCAAGTTTTCAATGTACATTTCAGTAAGGTTATAATAAACATCCATTTCACAATTGCTTATGTTCATTATTTATAACTGTGTACATTTGTGAAAAATAGATTAAATTCTATTTGTTCTATTCTTAAACATAGGTAAAGCAAAATAGTCTTATTTCAAGTAAATAACAACAGTCCATGTCTACTCAGATAAAATTGGAGGTGCAGGGAAAAAAAAAAAAAATCTTTTTATAAAAGACTCCTGTCCACAGAATCAATTAATCAGTCAGACTCTAACCTCTACAACATGAGCAAGACCTTGGCTTTCTAATGACGTCAAAGATAAGATCATAGACCTACACAAAGCTGCAATTGATTACAAAACCATAAGTAAGACGTTGGGTGAGAAGGAGACAACTGTTGGTGCAATAGTATGAAAATGGAAAAAATACAAAATGATTGTCAATCAACTTTGATCTGGGGCACCATGCAAAATCTCACTTCGTGGGGTATCCTTGATTATGAGGAAGGTGAGAGATCATCCTAAAACTACATGGGAGGAACTTGTTAATGATCTCAAGGTGGCTGGGACCACAGCCACCAAGAAAACCATTGGTAACCCATTATGCCATAATGGTTTAAAATCCTGCAGTGCCCGCAAGGTCCCCCCGCTCAAGAAGGCACATGTGTAGGCCTGTCTGAAGTTCACCAATGAACACCTGGATGATTGTGTGTTTGGGAGAAGGTTCTGTGGTCAGATGAGACAAAAATTGACCTCTTTGGCATTAACTCAACTCACCATGTTTGCAGGAAGAGAAATGCTGCCTATGAAGAACACCATCCCCACTGTCAAGCATGGAGGTGGAAACATTATGTTTTGAGGGTGTTTCTGTGCTAATGGCACAGGACGACTTCACTGCATCAATGGGAAAATGGATGGAGTCATGTTCCGTAAAATCCTAAGTGACAACCTCCTTCCCTCCGCAAGGACATTAAAAATGGGACATGGCTGGGTATTCCAGCAAGACAATGACCCAAAACATACAGCCAAGGCAACAAAAGAGTGGCTCAAAAAGAAGCACATTAAGGTTATGGAGTGGCCTAGCCAGTCTCCAGACCTTAATCCCATAGAAAACTTATGGAGGGAGTTTAATCTCTGAGTTGCCATGCGACAGCCTCAAAATCTTAATGATTTAGACATGATCTGCAAAGAGGAGTGGACCAGAATTCCTCCTGACTTGTGCACAAACTTCATCATCAACTACAAAACCTGTCTGACTGCTGTGCTTGCCTACAAGGGTTTTACCACCAAGAATTAGGTCTTGTTTGCCAGAGGGATCAAATACTTATTTTCTCACTGCAAAATGCAAATAAATGTATGATTTGTCCAATGTGGATTTTATATCCCTCAATGTTAAAATTAACCTACCCTTAAAATTATAAACTGTTCATGTCTTTGTCAGTGGGCAAACTTACAAAATCAGCAAGGGATCAAATAATTATTTCCTTCACTGTATTACCATTAAATCAGTTTCTCTTAGTCATAGGGGGACACAGGACTTTCCTCCTTGCTGTTTTCGTTTGGCTGCACCATGTTCTAATGGAGTTAAATGCTGGACAGTGGAGTGTATATACACTGCAAGATGAAGCTTAGGCGAAACGCGTTCAGTGTATAGATCGCCTGGGTCTTTGAACACAGTCTGCATTCTTACCTCCACTGTCCAGCATTTTTTTGTTTGGAGAATCCATTTACATGGTGTCCATATGGATTAACGAACACAATATTGGTAAATATTTCTATACCCATGGGTTTATCACACTTTTGACAACTACTATTTGGTGGGACCACACTGTCTGGATTACTCGCAATTGATTACTATCTTTCAGGTTTACATATCCTTACATTTCTATTTGCATATGTTGATTTATTTAACTCCTATAAGATGCAAGGGCTGTCAACAAATTCCCATCCAGTTTTTTAGTCTTTTTTAAGACATTTTAATGTTTTTAATCACTTTTCTTGTGTGTTTTTTCCTTAAATGACCACAGTTTGTTTATTTGTTGTGAGTTCAAATAATTTGATGAATAAAAAACTGTTTTTTGACTATTCTTAAAATCCCATTTTTTCTTATGATGTGTTGTAATTAGTCAGCAGAGTGCGCCCAGCAATGGGTCTTTTTCTCCTTTTTGCTTAGTTGATCCTAAAACAGCCTGTCTGCCTAAGTCATGTGTAATTGTACAAGAAAATTCAGAGGTAAAATATCTCTTTATTGATCAATGTATCAAAACAACAGTAAGAATATTAGGTAAGTAAAGTCCTCATTGTTTAAAAAGCAAACTATCACGAAAACACAAATACTGGTTTATGAAATGAGTCCAAAGTTTACTGGGAAGACCTAGTGGTTTCTAAGCAATGAAGTAGTTTGCTGGAAAGCACAGTATGTATGTATAATTTTATTTATAAAGCACCACAAATTTACGCAGCACTGTACAATTCAGCAATAAAAAAATAATACAGACATGGGAAAAGTGCATTACACATTAAAAGTCAGTAACTTACAAGTGTGAAATCACTTTAAGTGCCATGTTGAGATTGACAAAAGAGGATGGAGATCCCTGCCCCATACAGCTTACAAGTGTACATAAAATTCCCATTTCATGGGGAATATCCAAATCACAGGCTGAAGAATAGGCAGCTTATACTGTTCAGGGTGTATTTTCCAGCCAACATTGGAACAAAGTGAGGTATTCAGGACAATTGTGGACAATCATAGGAAATCTTCCAGCTGGGGTTTCCTGAGAAAATACTGCAAGTAGCTACACCTTCAAGAGTAAGACCTTTCACTTGGCACCATCAGATTCAATGTGCCTCCGGACTAGCGTGAACTGTCCTGTGGGGTCTGGAATGTACCACTTTTCCCAAACTTCTGAATAGGACGCAGCTCTACCCCATGGTTTAAAATGTCCATTCCAATGGAGAAGTTTGGCAGCTTTCACAAACTGCGGAGAATAATGTTTGCCTGTACTTGATCCTGTGATAGAAAAGAAAACATATAAGGAACCAAACTTGTATGTGCAAGGTGGTAAACAGCAATTCAGTGGGATGACCTATGCATACTTCAGTCTTATTAGGCAGTACTATGTTCGACAGTTGATAAAGGGCAGTATTCCCAAACGAATCTTTATTTGTGCTGGAATTCACTCCTGAGAGTCTACATTATGATATCATATATACGTGTGTTTATATTGTTCTGGTGAGTTTTCTCACTATTAGAGTGGATTGTCACGAGTGATCATCACCAGAGGATTTTCCCATTCTTTAGCATTTTTCAGCACATCTATATCTATTTAGCTTTTGTTGGTGGAGTTGTTCTTGTTTTTTTCTATCTTTAATTTTACCACTGATATGGCACTTACGAGGCCTTTTGTTTTGTTTGCACTTTCCTTTTAGATCTTCACATTACCAAGTACACATGTAGTTTGAACATCCACAACATTTGAACAGCTGCATATATATGCATACTCTCTTTGATTTGGACATTTTCTTTTTGATCTTGTTATCATTTACAAGCGCAACCAAATTGATATATTTTCAAAAACTACAGTTAGGTCCATATATATATATATATATATATATATATATATATATAAAATTGGACACTGACACAAATTTAGAATTTTTTTTACCTGTTTACTGAAACATATTCAAGTTATAGTTATATAATGGACATGGACATAAAGTCTAGACTTTCAGCTTTCACTTAAGGGTATCCACATTAAAACTGGATGAAGGGTTTAGAGAAGTTTCAGCTCCTTAACATGTGCCACCCTGTTTTTAAAGGGACCAAAAGTAATTGGACAATTGACTCAAAGGCTATTTCATGGGCAGGTGTGGGCAATTCCTTCTTTATATCGTTCTCAATTAAGCAGATAAAAGGCCTGGAGTTGATTTGAGGTGTGGTGCTTGCATTTGGAAGATTTTGCTGCGAAAAAGACTTGAGGTCAAAAGAGCTCTACATGCAGGTGAAACAAGCCATCTTTAAGCTGCGATAACAAAAAAATCCATCTGAGAAATTGCTTCTGTACAAAATCTACAGTTTGGTATATCCTGTGAAAGAAGGAAAGCACTGGTGAACTCATCAATGCAAAAAAAAGGCAACAGTGGTGTATGATAGCAGAATAATTTCCATGGTGAAGAGAAACCCCTTCACAACAGCCAACCAAGTGAACAACACTCTCCAGGATATAAACATATCAATATCCAAATCTACCATAAAGAGAAGACTGCATGAAAGCAAATACAGAGGGTTCACTGCATGTTCACAAGCCTCAAGAATAAAAATGCTAGATTGGGTTTTGCTAAAAAAACATCTAAAAAAGCCAGCACAGTTCTGGAAGAACATTCTTTGGACAGATGAAACAAAGATCAACCTCTACTTGAATAATGGAAAGAAAAAAAGTATGGTGAAGGCATGGTACAGCTCATGATCCAAAGCATACCACATCATCTGTAACACAGCGGAGGCAGTGTGATGGCTTGGACATGCATGGCTGTCAGTGGCACTGGATCACTAGTGTTTATTGATGATGTGAAACAGGACAGAAGCATTCAGGTGAATTCTGAGGTATTCAGAGACATACTGTCTACTTAAATCCAGCCAAATGCAACCAAACTGATTGGTCAGCGTTTCATAATACAGATGGACAATTATCCAAAACAAACTCCTGGGTTGCTTTGGCTTTATTAAAGCAAAGAAGTGGAATATTCTTGAATGGCCAAGTCAATCACCTGATCTCAACCCATTTGAGCATGCATTTTACTTATCACAGACTAAACTTCAGACAGAAAATCCCACAAACAAACAGCAATTGAAAACCGCTGCAGTAAAGGCCTGGCAGAGCAATAAAGTAATGGCAGAACATTAAAAAGGAGGAAACACAGCATCTGTTGATGTCCATAAGTTCAAGACTTCAGGCACTCATTGCCAACAAAAGGTTTTCAACCAAGTACTAGAAATTAATTAATTTACAATTTTTTAATTTTTCTGATTACTTTTGAGCCCCTGAAATGAGGGATTGTGTTTAAAAAATGCTTTAGTTCCTAATGATTTTATGCAAACATTTTGTTCAACCCCTGAATTAAAGCGGAAAGTCTCAACTTCAACTTTGTGGTAAAATACATAACCAAAACTAGAAAAATGTTGTCTCTCTCCAAATATTTATGGACCTCACTGTATGTAGGCAACTGTACAGTTCCTTCACAAGCCTTTCTCCTCCAATATCCCATATTATTGTAAGGTTTTTTTGTACACATTATTAAGGACAGAAATTCTATCACCATTCTTCCTGATCAGTCTAATGCAAACACCTGGATGGGTTTACTTACCCAAGTGCCGAACGTGCCACATGGGATCAATGCTGGAGTGAAGTCTATAGAACACAATAAGCAGTGGTGGGGCAGTGATGCTTCCAGCTAATGACTTACTATAAAGCTCCTCACTAAAAAAAATGAGAATCAGAGTTAACTCAAGTTCACATTAAACTGATTAGCATTAAGAGCTATATGAATTTAATTAATCCAGATAACACTGTCTGACATACAACATTGTGAATATGTACAGAAATCATTTTCTAGCAGGAAGACATTTCATACTCTTATGGTGTGGAGTCTCTACATTCTTGGCTAATGTATGACAGTACTGAATTTCTACTATCTTATGTTTCCTGCCCTGTCACAAAGAGAGTCTACACTTAATTCCTAGAGAATAATGGCAGTTGATTCAGTAAGGGACTCACACTACATCCAGTTCCATCCATTTCTCCAGCTGTTTGGTGATGTTCTGATGCCTCCACTCGGTCATATTGGCAACAAATACACCAGGGTTAAACGAGCAAGTATTGGCTTTCATTCCCAGTTGCCGGATTCGCTCTTTCTTGTAGTCCAGAAACCCAATGTAATTATACTGAAAAAGCAAAATATTCGATGGTGAGTGATGCAGGGAAAAACACACAGAGTGTGAAGATGAAACAGAAGGTTGTGATGAGGGAAAGTGAGACTGATACAAAAGAAGCATAGTATTAAAATAATAGAAGAGATGGTGCATGTATCCTGTAGAATAACCACACATTCCCGTGTTGGGAGTTTGTTGTGTTACCTTTTATTGAACCAACATAGCACTGGGTAAAAGCAAAAGAAGCTTTAAGACGTCACAGATTTCAGGCTAAGTGGGGTAATAAAAATGAGTTTTGCATCTATTTTCCATCTTAATGCTGTGCTGCGCCTGTACCTGGTAACATTACCTTGTATCACAATGTGCAATTGTGGTACCAGGCTGCATAGGGGTGAGACTAAAATAGAATAGCCTCTGGTCTGCTGTGCTTACTTCCAATGTAAATTCAGGTCACACAGTAGTAACAGATAACTCAACCCACAGGATCCTCTGGTACATTTAAGGGAACAGTGTAATGTTTACTCTAGCTAGGCCCTCTAGCAGCCAAACAACAGTGACCAGCTTTATCCTCCTATTGATAGCCCTAGATAGGAAAGCCTTCGTACAATAAAGCATGCTGTCAAGATGTGGTAAAAAACCTCCAGCGAATATTCATGGCAACTACTTCCTTTGCCCAGGAAGCTCAGAATCTTGTAATCATTTTCAAAATGACAGAAACATGTTGGAAAGCCACCAATGGAAAAAGTGATAGTAGTAGCTCCCATATTCAATGGATGGTCTAATTGATAGTAAGCTTTTGATTTAAGAAACTCTCTCTAAATAAAGAGTAAATTTGTTTATATATCTTTTGATTTTACCTTGCTGATGGTGACTGTTAATTGGATCCAAAACTGTTTAATGGCAAAGTTGAGGCACAGGCAATCTGCTGGCCTAAAGTTCAAGAATGAAGTTCACAGACTCTTACAAGGCACCTTGGGTGTTTTGCCTTGGAAAACAGCTTCTATTCCAAGAGGTTAGTATAAAGGGTTATAGTCTGCCACGTGGGCTTGATCATGGGACCCACAACCAAGATATAAGTGATCTGTAAACAGACTTCCAAGTCTAGGTCAATGAATTCTTCCTCTTCAGAAGCTGTCTTTATACCAATTTTAGAAAATGTTTTGTTAAAGGGGCCAAAGATGAAATGCAGAAAAGGCATTGTTTCTGTGGTGGATACCATAGTCCAAGACAGTCAGGGGGCTCCCAGTCTGCACATTCTTTAAAGGGACAGTTGAACTATAACACCAAATAGGACACAGGTACCACACCACATGGTGAAAACCAAACTGGAACAGGCTGATAAACTAAAGAACTTGGCAACAGAAGAACCACAAGCGGGAAAGCCATAGACAATAAGAGGCAGTCAGGTATGCAATATAGCAATATCAAGGACACTAAAGCTCAGGTGCTTCAGTCAAACATAATTGAAACCTCCATCAACCACACCAAGAAAGGTGCACCAGCTACCTCCAGTTGTTAGGAATATAGTGAAAGGAGTAAGGCCCCATTTGGAAGTCTATAGAAACATGCTCACAGAAACTGGGGAGTGGGTATGGCATTCTACACTGAATTGGATAAGTAGTTCATATGTATTTCTCATTATCTGATTTACCTAATTATTATTTAACCATTCTGTGATCCTATAGACTACAAATGTCACCCCCAATCACCAACTAACCAGAATGCAAACCCTTTATAAATTTATCTAACCACAAGCAAACTAATGCATAAATATATAGCAAGCATACCTGATTTCCTGCCCCTCTGACAAGGAATTTGGAAGTCACAGAGTCACAATCTTCAGAGAAGGCAGCTGCATGGCCTGGTTTGATTGGGGTGTTATAAAGATCCTTAATATCATCTGCAGAGAGTCAGAGAGAGGGGAAATAACTCAGATAAGCTGTACAAACAGGGCTGGCTTATTTCTGTATTCCTTCCTGGCCTACCCTGCACAATGACATCATCGTCCAGGTAAATCACTTTCTCAACTCCTGGAACAAGGTCAGGCAAGTAGAACCGAGCAAATGTTAACTGGGAATCAGACAAATAAAAAAAAGAACAGTAAAGTTCAAAGATAGTCTGATTTTATCTGAAATTAATACATGGCAACCACACAGTGTGCTCTTAGGGGATCTCTAAAGGGAATCCAAAACCTCCAGGGATCAGCAGCATTAAGCTCTACTGTACAATTACTGGGAGTAGATATAAATATATAGTCATTAAAAGGGGAAAGAAAGCATGCAACCAAACCAGCTACTTACTGGTCTCACTTGTTCTGAACTGGAATCAACCCGGACTTTTCCATCAAGAACACGAGAATCAAATACCAAAAGCTTATAGACCACTCTTTTAAGATCGGTGCTCTCCAGCCAAGATCTGTTTAAAAAAAAAAAAAGGGCACAAACTCAAACCCATGGGTGTGACCGTGCTCACATCAGTATACAGGAAAGGGGCATGCGGCGCAGGAATGTAGAAAACAAATCACTGTGTACTTTAGATATGAAATGAGCCAATCACAGGAAACTGCAGGAAAGGAAAGTGTGTGTTGCCACGCACTGCAGGAAAGAGTGCATCACCGCGCAGTGTAGAAAACAAAAGAGTATGTCATCGTGTATCATAGGAAAGGAGGGAGTAGATGCCATGAACCACAGAATCAGAGGGAGTGCGTCACCGTGTACCGCAAGAAAGGAAGGAGTACGTTGCCATGCACCGCAGGAAAGGAAGGAGTGTGTCACTGTCTACCATAGGAAAGGAGGGAGTTTGAAGACATGTACCATAGGAAAGGAGGGAGGACGATGCCATGCACCGCAGGAAAGGAGGGAGTGTGTTGCTGTGCACCATAGGACAGGAGCAAGTGTATCAGGAGTGTCCCAGATTGAGATAGCACTAAGAATGCAGCTTTGGCTTTCTTTCTGGACCCAGAGTAACCCAAATGGACCATGTTATAGAATTTTCACCTTATGTGTTTCTTGGTTTCATTATTAGTAACAATGTAAAAGACAACGTCTGCCTTGGTGTTGCTGGAGATGCTACTAATAGCAGCAATGAGCCCTCCAAGTCGCTCCTCTACAGTTGGGATAACCACAGGGATCTCATTATGCTTCTCTGTGACACTCTCCTGAGCAGCAGGAATTATATTAGCTTCCCGAAACACTAAAGGATTGGGATCTGCAACAGGAGAAACAGACAGTGAAACAACTTTGTGCTCATTGTAACAACTGTACAACACGTGTCACATTAACACAGCACCTGAGTGTTCCATCTTCAGGATGTTGGTCAGGCCTAGGATGTTGTGGTGCAAAACCAGCAGAAAAACGACTGCTACAAGCAGAATAACACCTATGTGCACTGTAGGGAGAGAACACAAATTATAACGGTCAGCTAAACACTGTGGAGCTTACTAATTTTTGTAATACTATGTGCTGTATGCAACAACATATGTA
The DNA here is from genome assembly GCA_019650415.1 of Pipa parva. Lineage (NCBI taxonomy): Eukaryota > Metazoa > Chordata > Amphibia > Anura > Pipidae > Pipa > Pipa parva. The sequence continues at coordinate 2,474 of WMED01019211.1, read as the reverse complement.
ATGTATGTACGTATGTATATTTTTATTTATAAAGCACCACAAGGTTAGGCAGCACTGTACAATCCAGTAATAATACAGACAAGGGTAAAGTGCAGAACAAAGAACAAGTGAAGTCAAATACAAACATATAATCAAGAAAATACATCACTCTAAGTACCAGGCCATTATTGAAACAAGAGGATAGAGGCCCCTACAACATAGAGCTTACAATCTATGTAGGAGGAAGACTTACATAAACATATAGGAGGGTAACAAGTGCCGTAGGATAAAGTGACAGTTCCTTTGGCTATAGGTGCCAATTAAATAAGAATAAATATAGATTTTGAATTTATAATTGCATAAATATTAATATAGACATGAAAACCAGTGCTAAAGCTCCAAGAGGTAAGATTTTAATTTAGATTTGAAGATACTGATGGATTGTTCTTGGCGGAGGAAAAGGGGTAGAATTCCAAAGATAAGGGGCAGCAAGAGAGAAGGGTTTAAGATGAGAAGGGGCAATCTTGGTGAGGGGTTCCTGAAGGTTGTCTTGTGAAGAGCGGAGATGACAGCTAGGCGCATACAAACGAACAAGGGAAGATATGTAGGGAGGAGCAGCAGAGTAAAGCAATTTAAATGTGAAAAGTAGGACACTGTAAATAATACGTTTATTAACAGGGAGCCAAGGCACAGATAGGAGATGGGAGGGAGACTTTAGGGGAGAGAGGGAAATTATTCTAGCAGTAGAATTTAGAATACACTGGAGTGGGAAAATATGGGAAACTGGGAGGTCTGTTAGAAGGGTTAGGGTTAGGCAATAGTCTAAGCGGGATAAGACAAGGGCATGCATGAGGGTGTTAGCAATGGCTGGAGAGAGAAAAGGATGTATCTTGGCAATGTTACAAAGACAAAAGCAACAGATTTGGTAGCAATGCGCTTAGAGAAGGAAAGAGCAGAGTCAAAGTCACCCCAAGACAACGTGCAGAAATATCAGGGTTAATGATCGCATCATCAACTGAGATGGAATAGGAGGGAGCAGGACCAAGTTTAGGTGGGAAAATAATCAGTTCAGTTTTATCAAGATTTAGTTTGAGAAGGCGCCGGACCATCCAAGAGGAGATAGCCAGGAGAGAGAGATGTTAGTATTGACTTCAGGTGTTAGCGCAGGGGCAGATAAGTAAAGTTGGGTGTAAGTCCACATACAGGTGGTATTTAAAACCAAATGAGTTGATGACATCAACCAGGGAGAGCATGTACAGGGAGAACAGGAGAGGACCAAGGACAGAGCCTTGGGGCACCCCCACACTAAGTGGGATAGGAGAGGAAGAGTCATTACCACAGGAGAAAAAGAAGGAGCAATCAGAAAGGTAAGAAGTCAGCCAAGATGCAGCTCAATTACGGACACCAAGCACATGGAGAATCTTCTGGGCAAGCAGGGAGTGCTCAAAAGTATAAAATGTAGAGGATAAGTCCAGGAGGACAAGAATCGAAAAGTGTCCCTTGTCTTTGGGAATCTGGAGATCGTTAGCAAGTTTGCACAGAGCAGTCTCTGTAGAGAGCCCCGGTCAAAAACCAGTTTGCAAAAGGACCAGGAGATGATGGGCATGCAGATAGTTAATAAAGCAGGCACAGACCAGACGTTTCAGGAGTTTAGAATCTAAAGGCAAGAGAGAGATAGGATGGTAGTTATAGAGGCATTGAGAGTCCAGAGTAGATTTTGAGGATGAGTTTGATGCAGGCCTGTTTGAATAAGCAAGGAAATATACCAGAGGACATGGAAGAGCTGAACAGGTGCGTTAGGGCCGGCACAAGGGCAGAGGAGCAGCGCTTTAGTAGAAAAGAAGGCATGGGGTCAAGTAAGCAGGTTGTGACAGGAGAGGAAGAGAGAAGTTGAGAAACTTCAGACTGGATAACATGAAGAAAGGAATTCAGAAAGGGGGAGATTTTGGTAGAAGCATCTCTGTATTATCTGGAGAAATAGTTATCTGTTTGTGGATAATATCTACAGTAATACCATACTGTACATAATACTGTACACAATACCATATGGAGCACTACACATAACACCGTACGTAACACTTGTAGTCGAAATAGACTAATTTTGCTGTTTCCAGTGCAGGTCCAAATTAAATTTAAAGAAGTAATGCTGAGCTCATAGCATATGAGTCCACTTGACAGAGACAAACACAGGGTTCTCTATCTAAATGGAACTAAAAGTTTATTGGTTTTCACACACACTTTTATACCTTAGCAAGCCAATAGAAAAGAGGGCACAGTCCCTCCTGGGGTAGAATACATTCCTCTAAGACAGTGATTTTAAACCGGGGTTCCGCAGGAGCAAGCCAGGGGTTCCCTGACACCTGCAGTTCTATGGTTAGCCAGGATATGGTCCCGATCACTGTCACACAATAACCATGTCAGCGATCGAGACCGTGTTCCGGCTAACCTGCCTACCTGCACGCAGTATGTAGATCATACTGCGTGCAGGTAGGCAG